>SZWC01018120.1:1154-16500 GCA_023375785.1 Penium margaritaceum | reverse complement strand
TCTCATCCTTCTCTCCCCCCCCTCTCACTCTTGACTCTCCTCTCCCTCCCCGTTGTTTTTGGCACTTCTTTCTCCACCTCCACCTACAACCTCACCACCCCGCCCCCTCCCCTGACCCCACATTCTTTTTTTCCTTTCCAAAACAACTTTGTTGATATGAAGAGAAAACATGCAAAGCCGCCACGCACTGGCACAACAACATGGTATAAAGAGCCGCCACCTACGGCACAATAAGGTGGGATTGCAGGCTCAGCACCAGCAAAGGTGGGCTTGATCCCACAAAGGTCAGAGAGGGCCAGGGCCTGGCACACACACTCATGCCGCGTGATTGGCGCAACCTCCAGCTGGAACGGGGTCAGCGCCCGGGCGTGAGCGGTGGTGAAGACGCGGACGGGGGCGCACTGGCTCCAGATGCCCGCGTGAGAGACGTTCTGGGCTAGGGCCGATAATTCCCGTTGGGCCCAGTGCTCCTGGGCCTCCACGGAGCACTGGCGAGTTTCTTGGGAGAGGAAGATCTTTGTGAGGCAAGCGAGGAAGATCCAGAACTCTTCGCCAAGTCCACCCAAGGTCTCCCACGCCAATGGACGGAGGAACTGGCCCCACCATAGAGCTGCTCCATACTTGACCTCTTTCTCCCGCTCTGCCGCCCAAACAGCGGCTCCCGGTCCAATGGCTCGCCGGCCCTGTGCGTCGACGGTGGTGACGTCCAGCACCCATGTGGTGTTAGCGTCAAGGTCTACGAGGGTGAGGTTTGGCCGGAGGTACCCCCGGTCGCCCGGCACTGGAAGCACGTGCTTGGGCTCGACCCGCACATCGAGGCGGTGCTCGCGATAGATGTCTGCGAGCTCGTCGCGGATAGTGTTGTAGACGCACCGGACTGCTCCCCCTTTCTTCTCCTTCTACATGAACATGGCCAAAGATAGCTCGTCCAGCCCCACCTGCTGTAGGTGTCCCAGTGGGAGGCCAAGCCACAGCTGCACGTGGAGGCGGTAGTCCTCGACCGGGAGATAGGTCCTGTCCGCCATGCCGGTGCGCATCGCCTACAGCCATACAGAGCTCCCCCGTGTCACCGTCGCCCAACACCGACTCTGGACGCACCGCAGCAGCATGTGTTGGGTCTGCACTGCACTGGCCCGTCACACGCGCAGTGTCGGAGGGCGGCCGTCCCTGCCTCATCGACCCATCGCCCCCAGCGACTCGCAAACCATGCCATGCTCATGTGATGTTACAGCTGCAGCCTTGCTGTCAGGATGAGATCCGCATGATGCGGTCCTGACATTTGTCTGATCGTCTCTAGTGGTTCACGTCTACTGTTTTGGGCGAATCTAAGACTGAGCGTGAGCTTTCTGGTCGCCTCACGCTATGTGAGAAGGAGTTTAGAGACAGTCAGTTTGCGAAGGGAAAAACGTCGTTTTGCGCTAGTTTTTCAACATAGACATGATGACAACATTTATAGGGCTAGTCATGAGCTTTCCAACACACCAAACTGCGCCCAATTCGGCCAAGCGTAGCTCAAGTTATGCTTGCCACAGCGCGGGTCTCACCCACCACAGAAGCCTGACGCCGCCACTCGCTGTGGCGCCTTCATTCACGTGCGAAGCGCCTTTCCCAAGGCGCATGTCCCATTGCACATGGTGTATGGGTCCCCTGCACTGTTTCCATGCACCCTACCCACGTTTGGGTCATGTTTGGTGATGGGGTGTGACGAGATTCGAATCCTGTCCGCGGACCTGCAGTCAGAAAGTCCCCGAGTAACAAAACGTACAACTGAGTTTCGGACGTCGAGCCAGGATTTTGGCCAAGTCCCTCAGTAACAACCTGCACTACTGGATCCGGTGGATGATCCGCCGGATCAGGTGGATCATCCACCGGACGCCTCGGCAGGACTATCGGAGCATTTTCTCCACATGGTATGTTTGTTACTCGGTCCGGTCGATTATCGACCGGATTTCGAGTCGCAGCCGGCTCCCAGAGCCGCTGCGCATACCCCAACTTTGGAAAGCCATATCTCCCTCGATACTTGTCCGATTCCAGCAAAAAAACTTCCACCGGATTGAGACAATCGTCAACTTTCAGGGGCAATCCTCCATTTTAGGATCCGAGCAAATGTCGAGTCGCCAGATCCGCCGGAGCGGAGTTTCCATTTTCTGGCGGCTCGTCAGCGCCTCCCGGCGCCGCACTTGGGCATGCGGAGGGGCAATTTTTTCAACATTCTCCCCCTTGCACCTTCCATGCCCGCTGCTCCTGCTTGCTCTCACTCATCTTCCGCTGCGCCCTCTAGCCCATCATAGCTGGTCATCCCAAGTCCAGCCACGCTCATCGCGTGCCGGTCTGCGGGTTGCGCGTTGGTCAAGCAATCTGCAAGCATGTTGTGCGTGCTGCAGTGCTGCAGCACCACCTGCCCCTTCTCGACCATGTCCCGTGCGTAGTGATAACGCACGTCAATGTGCTTCGTCCTCCTGTGTTGCGTCGGGTTGTTGGTCAGCGAGATGGAGCCGGTGTTGTCCTCGTGCACCACCGTAGGCTCCTGCTGCGGCACGCCCAGCTCCCCCAGCAACCTGTGGAGCCACACCGCCTCCTTGACCGCCTCGGCCAGCACGATGTACTCAGCTTCCACCGTGGAGGTGGCGAGGCAGTCCTGCTTCCTGCTGCACCACGAGACCGTTGCACCAGCGAGGAAGAACACGTAGCCGGATGTGGACTTCCGCTTGTCTACATCGCCTGCGTAGTCTGCATCCGTGTAGCAGACCAGACGCAAAGGGTCCGCCCGCCCTTTGCCCTCGAACCTCAGGCGCGTGTGCTGCATCGCCTGCATGTAGCGGAGGATGCGCTTGACCGCTTGCCAGTGTAGTGGCCCTGGGTCGGCCACGTACCTGCTCACTTGGCCCACCGCGTAGGCCAGGTCCGGTCGAGTCGCCACCATGGCGTACATGAGGCTGCCCACCGCCGATTGGTAAGGCACCCCTGCCATATCCTCCCGCTCTTCCTTTGCTTGCGGCGCCATAGCCGCACTCAGTTCATAGGTCGTGGAGACAGGACTGCACACTGGTTTGCAGTCCTCCATGCCGTACCGCTTCAGCACCTCGGCCACGTATTTGGCCTGCCCCAGCTCAAGCGTGCGCGCCCTCCGGTTCCGCGTAATGCTCACCCCGAGGTNGCACGTACACGCTGTGATCTGACTCACAGCGCTTGAAGCCAAGTTGTGCCATGAAGCTGTCCATCTGTTGGTACCAGCATCGGGGCGATTGTTTTAGCCCATACAAGGACTTTCGCAGCTTACACACCTTGCCCTCCGGCGCCTCCACCCCCTCCGGCACCTCCATGTAGATTTCCTTGTCGATGATGCCATTGAGGAAGGCCGTCTTTACGTCCATTTGGTGGAGCTCCATGTCCTTCGCGGCTGCCACCGCAAGGATCGCCCGGTTGCTTCTGAACTTGGTGACGGGGGCAAACGTCTAATCGTAGTTCTCGCCCTTACGCTGTGCGTACCCCTTTGCCACGAGCCGCGCCTTGTACTTGTCAACCACACCTTCCTTCGTGAACTTGGTCTTGAAGACCCATTTGGAGCCGGTGACCTTGGCGTCTTTCGGCCTGTCAACCAGCTACCACGTGTCGTTTTCTGCAATGGACGCCAACTCCGACTTGATGGCGACGTCCCACTGCTTTCCCTCAGGCCGCGCAAGCGCCTCTTGCACGGTCATCGGCTCCGTGGATGCAGCCAGCATGCACCGCGTCATGCCGATCCATCGACCGGTGTTTGCGTCGAAACGCTTCCCTCATCTGCGCTGCCTCCCGCTGCGGCGCGGCAGTCTTGGCGGCGTCTCGTCGCTCTGCTGCGATCCTTCCGACTCGGCCCGCTCTGGTGAATCATCGACCGGACGGCTTCCCGAGGATTCTTCCCGCTCCGGTGAACCATCAACCGGACGAGCGGCGCGTCCGGAGGATTTCTCTCCGACACCCGACGCGAACTCCGTCGGGAGTGCGTGCTTTGGCACCCGCGGTGCCTCCTTCAACGGATCATTCCACCGGATCTCCGGCCCAGCTGCATCGTCGTCGGAGTCCTCCACGTCGGCTGCTGCACCTGCTGCACCGCCGCACTGCGACGCCGCATCATCGACCTCCGCGTCCGCCGGCTTCTCCTCGTAGTCAAGGAGCTGGAACCACTCCCCCTGTTTTGGAGTGTTCCCGACGCTCATGTTGTTGTTGCTGCTACTGAAGCTTTGCTGCTCGTCGAACTTGACGTCACGGCTGTGGATGATCTCTTGCGTGCGCGGGTCCCAGAGCCGATACGCCTTTTGCGCGCTCTTGTAGCCGAGGAACTAGCACGGCTTCGCCCGCGGTTCCAGCTTGCTGTCGCGTCGTTGCGCCACCTGAACCATCGTGTGCGCCTTGCACCCGAACACCTTCAGGTACGCCACGTTTTGCTTGCGCCCGCTCCAAACCTCCTGCGGTGTCTTCTAGCCGCCCTTACCCTTCAGCACCGCTATTGGGGTGAGGTTGATGGTGTGGCTTGTTGTACACACAGCCTCCGCCCAGAAACCTCGTGGCAATCCCGCATCCACAAGCATGGTCCGTACCATGTTGAGCAGCGTCTGGTTCGCCCGCTCCGCCGCTCTGTTGGACTGTGGCGAGTACGGCGTAGTGGGTTCCCACTTGATGCCCTGCTGCTTCATCCACCCGCTGCAGCCCACGTACTCTCCGCCATTGTCGCTGCGTAGCGCTCTGACCTTCCAGCCAGTCTGCCTCTCCACCGCTGCGACGTACTCCTTCAGCCGGGCAAGGACCTCGCCTTTCCGCTTCATGAAGTACACGTAGAGCTTCCTGCTGTAATCGTCAGTGAAGGTGACGAAGTATCTGAAGCCGTCGTTTGACGGCATTTTGAATGGTCCGCACACGTCGCAGTGCACCACCTCCAGCAGGTCCTTTGCGCGAGCCACGTTCTTGTTGAACGGCTTGCGCTGCGCCTTGCCCAAAGTGCAAGGCTCGTACTTTTTGTGTGCTGCTGCATCTGCTGCCGCGTCTGCACCGTCGATGACGAGGCCGCGCACCATGTCGCCCTTCGCCATCTCCTTAATAGTTGCGAGCGCCGAATGTCCCAACCGTCGGTGCCAGAGCTCCAGATCAGCGCTTCCTCCCTTGGCCATGTTGAAGACGCGCTCCTGCAAATCTGCTGCACTGGATGCCGCGGGGACCACCTTGGTCTCCACGATGTAGAGACCGCCCTTGCGCTTCGCCTCCAGCACGACCTCGCCGTCGCCGTCGATGCGCACCACTGCGCTTGTTATGGGAGCCGCCGGTCGAGGCGGTGATTACATCATCATGATAAGGTCAGATGCATGCTTTGGTGCTCCCATTGTACTGTACATGAAAAACCGTGCGAAATCAACCCAAGAACCGGGTCATTTGGTGCATGGAAGAGAAAGATACGGCCGTGCAAAGGTGGGAGGCACACCTCCAGAAAACAGGAGAAGTACCGGTTTGACCCCGAGCACGGCGGAGCGACTTTCTCGCCAACTGCAGCCAAAGCGCCCCTGGATGGACGTTTAGCCAATGCGACAAGGTTTATTGGGGTCCATGGGCGCTTCGGGATGGCGGCTGGAGCTGCATTCGCAAGCAAAGGCGCTTCGGGCGGCCGTGACCCCCGCTGGCGGTGCTGCCAGCGGCCGTCACGCGTGGAGTATTCAAACGGCCATAACTTAGCCGTTTCTTCACGGATTGAGGCGTTCTTTGGTGCATTAGAAAGCTCTTAGGGCGTAATACATGATGCATGTGTTATTTGCATGAGTGCGCCTCGATAAAGGGCTTTGGAGCGCTGAGTAGATCTCGGCTGCCCCATAGGGGCTGGTACATAAGGAAGCCTAGGGATTGATCTAGGCATGCCAATCTTACCCAGAGACTCTGTACATTACCCTGTACTGACCCATCAAGTCTAAAGGATTCATTCCTTGCCCAACTCTACTTGTGTTCCAAGAATTGCCTTGCACACGTCCATTCAATTCTACAAGTCTTCCGCATCGCACCTTGGTGCAAACGCCGCCGGGAGAGTCGCACGGCGGGAACCTCGGTCACTAGCAGCGGCCTTGCCGCTAGGAGAGGGTCGTGCGACATCTCAAGGGTTGGCCCATACACCAAGGGGTCGAGGGTGGGAGGTTTATCCCAAGGGCTCAGCGTGTGACCGTCACGCCGGGTGCCCCTCGGTTCACATTTGGTATCAGAGCACGTGGACGTTCGCTCGGTCTTTGCGCCGACCCAAGGGAGGCAGCAGATCTGCCACAACTGCGTTTGGCAGTTATGGAGTTTTGTCGTCACAACCAGAACCATGGCGGCAGCGGCATTTGACCAGGCCTACCTCATGGAGGAGATCCGGCGTGCTCTTGACGAGTTGCGTCAAGAGAATCAGCAGCTGTGTGCGGAGGTTGAGGCGAGGTACGTCGGCCAAGGGAGCAGTGCGTTGCGGGGTGTTGCATTGGCATCCGCACCTGCCTTTCGGCGGCCCAAGCCGAAGGAGCCGGAGTTCTACACCGGCAAGGGCAGTGCGCACGAGTGGCTCTTCACGGTGAACCAGTACTTCACGGCGTTGGGCTTTCCCGTGGGAGAAGATGCCACAAAGCTGGTGTATGTGCCTATGCTACTCCGGGGAATGGCGCTGCAGTGGTGGTCAGCGTTGTGCCGGCGGAACGCCGCTGGGTTGCCGGACGGGCTGGGGGCCGGGACACGGCTTCAGCCACTGTTGAGTCTACCGCTGAGGCGGGAAGTGCAGCTCGGGGCACGGGCATTGACGGAGAAGCCAGAGACATGGGAGCAGTTCGAGACGATGCTCCAGGCGCGTTTCGACCTCCTCAACGGTAGCCGGGTTGCACGTGATAAGATCAAGCACGTCAAGCAAGGCAGATCGGTCCAGGACTACACTACACGCTTCATGGCCTTGGTGGCGCAGATTGACGACCTCTCGGACGCGGAGGCATACGACCGCTACCACGATGGCCTGAAGCCGCACGTGCAACGCGAACTTGCGGTGCTCGGGTTGCAGACCTTTGCAGAGTATGTCTCGGCGGCGGAGCGCATCGACGCGGTAAGCTACAATGCGTGCCGGACCAGCTATGCAACACAAACGCGGGTGGAGCAGCCGGGTCAGGCCGTGCCCATGGAGGTGAATGCAATCCAAGCCGGGCAGCGGGGTGCGAGCCGGCAACAGGGACCAAGAGGCAAGTGCTGGGTCTGTGGTGAGGAGGGTCATCGCAAGCGGGATTGCCCCAAGCGCAAGGCACAGCAGGGAAACGGGCAGCAGCAGTGAGGAGGAGACGACCTACTGCTACAAGTCTTTCGTTCACAAAGGACAGCACCAGCCCTGAAAGGCTTTTGCCGATTAAGGAGTTGCCTCAAGTGCTGTTGCGGAATGAGGGTGAGACCCAGCAGTTTCCAGGGATCGTCTTGGAGCTGGTTCTTGAGATTCCGGAGGGGAGTTTCAAGGGTCGGAGGAAGCTACGCGGGCTGCTAGACGGCGGTGCGAGCCATAGCTTCTTCAACGACAGGTTGGCGACGAGGTTGGAGCTCGCACGGCAGCCGGGGACGTCGGCCAAGGCGCGGCAGGTGTCCGGAGTGGTGGAGTGCGGCAGGCCTCCCGTCAAGCACAAAGTCCATATGGGTGAGTTGGTGTGCAACATGGAATTCCACACTTGCCCTATGGATGACTACGATTGCTTGATCGGCCGGGATTGGTTGCACGGTTGGAATCCGGAGGTGGATTGGAGGTGCAACCGGGTGGTCGTGAAGGCGGGCA
This sequence comes from Penium margaritaceum, assembly GCA_023375785.1. Taxonomy (NCBI): domain Eukaryota; kingdom Viridiplantae; phylum Streptophyta; class Zygnematophyceae; order Desmidiales; family Peniaceae; genus Penium; species Penium margaritaceum. Next base: position 8,720 of record SZWC01018120.1, on the reverse strand, counting down.
GGAAAAACATCACTTTGCCTTTGTGGCGGGGTGAGGAGAAGGAGTCGGAAGTGGCGGAAGCGGGGAAGCAGCTGCGCGTCATCAACTTGCAGCAGCTGAAGCGGTGCGAGTGCAAGGGTGACCAGGTTTACTTGGCATGGGTGCGTCCACAACAAGCAGCAGAGCAGCAGATTGCAGCGGTTGAAGCAGCGGAGGGCCAGCCGGTGGAAGGCGCGGGGGATCCAGAGTTGCCTCCCGGTGTTGGGGAGGTGCTCAAGGAGTTCGGGGATGTTTTTCTAGAGGAATTGCCAAAGGGGCTGCCACCGTGGCGCGACATCGACCACAGGATCGAGGTGGTGCCAGGTTTGTCACCAACGGTGCGGTCTTACGACCGCATGAGCGACGCGGAGCTTGCGGAGCTCAAGAAACAGTTGGGGGAGTTGGTGGACCAAGGCTTCATTCGGCCGTCGGTGTCTCCGTACGCGGCGCCGGTGCTGTTTGTCAAGAAGAAATCAGGGGAGCTGCGGATGTGCGTGGACTACCGGGCGCTCAACAACATCACGGTGAAGAACCGCTACCCATTGCCGCGGGCCGAGGAGCTGTTCGACCAGCTACGAGGCGCACGCGTCTTTAGCAAACTGGACCTGAGGTCGGGGTACCACCAAATCCGCATTGCGGAGGAGGATGTGGAAAAAACCGCGTTTCAGACGCGCTATGGACACTTTGAGTATCTTGTGATGCCTTTTGGGCTAACGAATGCTCCTGCTACGTTCATGGCGTTGATGAACCGGGTGTTCCACCCCTACTTGGACCAGTTCGTGGTCGTCTTCCTCGACGACATCCTTGTCTACTCGCGAAAAATGGAGGAGCACCAAGAGCACCTGCGGACGGTGATGGAAGTGCTGAGAAAGGAGCGGCTGTTTGCCAAGCTCAGCAAGTGTGAATTCGCCAAGCAGGAGGTGGAGTTCCTCGGGCACATTGTCAGCGGGAGGGGAATCCGCATGGACCCAAAAAAGGTGGAAGCAGTGCAGGAGTGGCCAGAGCCGGCGTGCGTGTGTGATGTCCAGGTTTTTCTGGGTTTTACGAACTACTACCGGAGGTTTATCCGGGGGTATGCGGCAATGGGAGCACCCTTGACAGACTTGCTCAAGAAAGGGCGCCAATGGGAGTGGGGTGCAAAGGAGGGGCAAGCCTTTGGTGCAATGGAGGCTGCCATGTGTCAAGCCCCGGTGTTGGTTCATCCGGACACGAGCAAGGAGTACGTGTTGGCGACGGATGCAAGCGACTATGCAATCGGCGGGGTGCTGATGTAGGACCAAGGGAAGGGGTTGCAACCCATTGCGTACTACTCCAAGAAGCTGAAAGGGGCTAAGCTCAACTACCCGATCCACGAGAAGGAGATGCTCGCGGTGGTCCAGGCCTTCAAGCAATGGAGGTGCTACCTTGAGGCGCGGCGGTGTGTGGTGCACACGGACCACTACGCGCTCAAGTACCTCAAGTCCCAGCCAAACCTGAGTCGTCGTCAAGCACGGTGGATGGAGCTGCTGGAGGGCGGCTTCGACTACGAGATCCAATACAAACCAGGGAGGATCAATCCAGCGGACCCGCTTTCGCATCGCCCGGACTTGGGCGTGCATGCAATCACGATGCTGGCGGGATCTCCAATCATCCGCAGCCTGTTTGCACACGAGTATGCGGAGGATAAGGACTTTGCTGGAAGTACGGTGAAGGGGTGCAAGTGGGACGGCCAGTATTGGCGGCGTGAGAAGGGGAACCAGATTGTGGTGCCGCGGAGTGCGTCATTGCGGCAAGCGCTGTTGGAAGAGGCGCATGACTCGCACTACAGTGGTCACTTCGGCCATGACAAGACCTTCAAGACGCTTGCGCGCCAATATTTGTGGGCGACGATGAGAAAAGATTGTAAGGAGTACGTGAGCAGCTGTGACACGTGCCAAAGAATCAAGTCACGGAGGACACGGGCGCCAGGGGAGCTGCAGCCGCTACCGGTGCCGGAACGTCCGTGGACGGACATCTCACTTGATTTTGTGGGGGGTCTTCCACGGAATGCAACGGACAACATCATGGTGCTGGTGGTAGTGGACCGGTTCAGCAAAATGGCGCACTTTATTCCATGTGCGGAGAAGGTCACGGCAGCAGAGACGGCTCAACTCCTCTTGCAACACATCATCAAACTGCACGGGGTGCCGAAGTGCATGGTCTCGGACCGCGACCCGCGCTTCACCTCCCGGTTTTGGGAGGAACTCTTCAAGAAGCTAGGCACCTGTGTGGCTCTTTCATTGGCCTACCATCCCCAAACTGATGGCCAAACTGAGCGCACCAATCATTCTATGGAGCAGCTACTGCGGGGGATCTTGGAGCCGGATGGCAAGGGATGGGAATGCAAGCTCCCGGTGGCTGAGTTTGCCTACAACTCAGCAGTGCATGCCTCTACAGGGCGGTCTCCCTTTGAGGTAGTGTATGGGGTACAGCCAGCATGTCCCTTAGACATGGCAACGGGGTCGGACCTACCCACGGTGCAGCAGTTTACAAGTGACTTCACAGCGGTGTGGCGCGGTGTACGCGAGGCGCTACAAATGGCACAGCAGCAGATAAAGTGGCAAGCGGACAAGCACCAGACAGCTGAGGAGTTCTCGGTGGGACAACAGGTGCTGGTGAGCTCGTGGAACCTGCAGCTGGCGGGGGTGGGCAGCGACAAGCTCAAGCCACGGTGGGTGAGGCGGTGATTACGTCATCATGCTAAGGTCAGATGCATGCTTTGATGCTCCCATTGTATTTTACATGGAAAACCATGCAAAATCGACCCAAGAACCGGGTCCTTTGGTGTAGGGACGAGAAAGATATGGCCGTGCAAAGGTGGGAGGCACACCTCCAGAAAACAGGAGACGTACCGGTTCGACCCGGAGCACGGCGGAGCGACTTTCTCGCCCACTGCAGCCGAAGCGCCCCTCGATGGACGTTTAGCCAATGAGGCAAGGTTCATTGGGGTCCATGGGCGCTTCGGGATGGTGGCTGGAGCTGCATTCGCAAGCAAAGGCGCTTCGGGCGGCCGTGACCCCCGCTGGCGGTGCTGCCAGCGGCCGTCACGCGTGGAGTATTCAAACGGCCATAACTTAGCCGTTTCTTCACGGATTGAGGCGTTCTTTGGTGCGTTGGAAAGCTCTTAGCGTGTAATACATGATGCACGTGTTATTTGCATGAGTGTGCTTCGATAAAGGGCTTCGGAGTGCTGAGTAGATTTCGGTTGCCCCATAGGGGCTGGTACATAAGGAAGCCTAGGGATTGATCTAGGCATGCCAATCGTACCCAGAGACTCTGTACATTGCCTTGTACTGATCCATCAAGTCTAAAGGATTCATTCCTTGCCCAACTCTACTTGTGTTCCAAGAATTGCCTTGCACACGTCCATTCGATTCTACAAGTCTTCCGCAGCGCACCTTGGTGCAAACGCCGCCGGGAGAGTTGCACGGCGGGAACCTCGGTCACTAGCAGAGGCCTTGCTGCTAGGAGAGGGTCGTGCGACATCTCAAGGGTTAGCCCACACACCGAGGGGTCGAGGGTGGGAGGTTTATCCCAAGGGCTCGGCATGTGACCGTCACGCCGGGCGCCCCTCGGTTCACAGCGCCTTTCCTGCGGAAGAGCACCTCATACCCTTTGTTCGTCAAGCGGCTGACACTCAAAATGTCAGGCAGGCCGGGGACGTGCTGCACATCACAAATTGTGCACGGCTCCTTCTTACCACCCACCACGACTTCCACCTCCACGTCGCCTTAGCCGGCCGCCGGCTCGACTTTGTCGTTCGCGACCACCATTGACTTGGAGGACTTCTCGTAGGTGACGAACCCCACCTTCTCGACTTGGGTGTGCTCCTCGGCCCCGGAATCCAGGCACCACCTGTTGGCCTTCTTGAGGAAGTGGTTCTTGTTGCCGTTGAGGAGCGAACTGCCCTTGCTGTTTTTGCCGCCGGTCTTCGCCTCCTCCGGGCACTCACGAGTCCAATGGCCCTCCTTGCCGCAGTTGCGGCACGTACCTTTCTTGGCGCCCTTCTTGCCGCCGCCCTTTCCGCCACTTCCTCGGCCCCTACTTCTGCCACCGTACGTTTTGGTGACGAGGGCCGATGAGGAAGACGAGGACTCCCCGCAGCTCCGACGCTGCACCTCGTTGCGGATGTACTCTGCGACCGTGCCATAGGTGAGCTTGTCCTCCGACCATCCTCCAAGGACGGTGATGAGTGGACCCCAACTGTCAGGTAGGGCCATGAGGAGGGCCATCGCCTGCAGCTGCGTGTCGACCTTCCACCCCACGTCATTGCATTGCGAGGCGAGCGACTCGATCTGCTGCATGGCGGAGATGACATCATCTCCCTCCTCGATTCTCACCGTGAGGAGTCGCTTCATCGCAAAGATTTTGTTCACGAGCGACTTGGATTGGTGGATGGCACAAAGCTTTTGCCAAGCTTCGGCTGCCAGCTTGCAGCCTTGGAAGTAGCTCCACTGTGACTCGGCTGTCCCGGACACCAGGAGCATGAGCGCCTCCGAGTTCTTCTTTTCAAAGGCCTGCTTCTCCGCGTCCGTAGCAGTCGCCTCTGTGAGCTCCTCCTTTCCCAACATGACGTCCAGCAGCCCCTTATGCGAGAGGTGCAGCTCGAACTGCCACCTCCATAGCCCAAAGCCCAGGCCGCCCGCATACTTCTGAATGGGCTGCGTCTCCTTCTACGCCATGTGCGCAGCTGCTACTCCGACGAGTTCTCAGAACTTCACGGCGACGTCCAAAATGACGGTCCCGTGCGCTGCGGAAGACGTGAACGTTGGAGGCGTTCAGACCAGTGGGCCCATAACCCTTTGTCAGGATGAGATCCGCGTGGTGCGGTCCCGAAGTTTGTCTGATCGTCTCTAGTGGTTCACGTCTACTGTTTTGGGGGAATCTGAGACTGAGCGTGAGCTTTCTGGTCGCCTCACGCTATGTGAGTAGGAATTTAGAAACAGTCAGTTTGCGAAGGGAATAACGTCGTTTTCCGTTAGTTTTTTAACATAGACATGATTACAACATTTATAGGGCTCGTTATGAGCTTTGCAATGCACCAAACCGCACGCAATTTGGCCAAGCGTAGCTCAAGTTATGCTTGCCGCAGCGCAGGTCTCACCCACCACAGAAGCCTGACGCCGCCACTCGCCGTGGCGCCTTCATTCACGTGCGAAGCGCCTTTCCCAAGGCGCATGTCCCATTGCACATGGTGTATGGGTCCCCTGCACTGTTTCCACGCACCCTACCCACGTTTGGGTCATGTTTGGTGATGGGGTGTGACGAGGTTCGAAACCTGTCCGCGGACCTACAGTCGGAAATTTGACTAAGTTCCCAATACAAAACGTACTACTGAGTTTCGGACGTCGAGCCAGGATTTTGGCGAAGTCCCTCAGTAACAACCTGCACTACTGGATCCGGTGGATGATCAACCTGATTAAGCGGATCATCCACCGGACGCCTCGGCAGGCCCATCGGAGCATTTTCTCCACATGGTATTTTTGTTACTCCGTCCGGTCGATTATCGACCGGATTTCAAGTCGCAGCTGGCCCCCAGAGCCGCTGCGCATACCCCAACTTTGGAAAGCCATATCTCCCTCGATACTTGTCCGATTCTGGCGAAACAACTTCCACCAGATTGAGCGACTCGTCAACGTTTAGGGACAATTGTCCATTTTAGGATACGAGTAAATGTCGAGTCGCCAGATCTGCCGGAGCGGAGTTTCCATTTTCTGGCGGCTCGTCAGCGCCTCCCGGCGCCGCACTTGGGCATGCGGAGGGGCAATTTTTTCAACACTTGTGCCCAGAGCCTCCAGGGGCGGTAGCGCCCCAAACACTGGCAGTGGCAGCTCCTGCTCCACCCGCCCCCATAGGGGGAAGAGGAATTCGATGGCACAGCCCGCAGGGAGTAAATGGCCAAACTCTGTTGCGAGCGCGTGGAGGAGGGAGCCGGTCGCGCAGGCATAGGCGAGCGGCGCCCGGTCCCATGCACTCAGCAGGCCTGCACCTCCTAAGCCGAGTGGCAGCTAGAGATGCCACTGAGTCAGTCGCTGCAGATCCCAGTCCTCAGACCTCTGAGGATCTGGAGCAGGCGAACGACTGTCTCCCAAACTGGCGTGTTGAACTGCTACAGGATGTCAAGCCACAACGGTTTCGGTAGCATGGCACGAACGCAGAATTTCTCCCGCGGCACCACGCAGAGGCGAAGGAGGGTTACCGCGGCCTGGACATCCTGCATACAGGTCAGCTGCGATAGCCTGGGAACCTGCTCTCGAAGCCACTACTCCCCCCAGTCTGTTGCAAAGGCCTCAACCCCATGGAGCATCCCAGGATCTGTACACCGAGGATAGTCCACGGGAGGCCCGCTAGTAAAGACGGCGCCCCCTCCTCCAACTGCTGCCACACTATGCACTTCCCCGGCTGCACCCGTAGGCCCCTTCGTGCCGCGGCCACCGCCATGTCCGCCATGCATTCTCCAAGCAGCTGCGGCGGGCCGCAAGTGGTCGCATCATCTTGGAGGGCACCTACGTGCCCTCTCCTGCTGCTGTCTGCTGCTTCCAGGGTCTGGAAGCCTGCCTTGAGGACTGGGGCAAGGCGGGCTTCCAGACTTTGGAGAAACACTTGCATCATCTCACATAGCTCTGCAACTAAAAAACTGGAAACGGGGCATTAGGAACACAAGCTCATAGGAGGTCCAATGGGAGAGGAGCCCCAGAGCCAGACTTGTGCAGAAATCACTGGCACATTTGTGTATGACTTCTCTTTGGAGCTGGGTATCTGTGTTGGCATTTGTCCCATGTGTGTCCATGCACCGCTGGATGGATCCAGGGATGCCACTTAGCGGTGCTGTGGACAGCCTCCTGCAGCTGGTTGCTTGGTGGGGCTGGTGGATGCTGTGTTGATGTTAACTTACAAACGATCTCCATGGTCAGAAGAAAAGGCACCAGTGGTTCACAGACCATGTTGCGGAAGGATGTGGTAGCAAGTCCTTGTTGGCAAGGAGGTGCTACATGATTCTTTTTTTTTTTCTGTGAGAGGATGGTGCGCAGCATCCATTTCTGTGTATTTTGTATCAACCGGGTACACCTGTGACCCCGTTGTAGTCAATGAATCCACCCCACAGGCGCGTCCTCTAGCATCAGTAGGATATCAATGTCTCGCACCATCCATTTACTGGGAATCAGTTTTCATCCTACCCTGTATCTTTGACTTGCAGGTGGGAGCTTGGATGTCCCTGAAAACCTATCCATTCCGTGATATCCACTGCGCCAGCAGTGGATGTCACTCTAGACCTTAATTCCTGTGGGGAGAGGAGGTCCCTAGTTCAAGTCTCCTGCCGGTAAGTCCGGCTTTGTGGCGGGCGGCTACTATTCTTCCGCCCTTGGGGCTCGGGATGGCACCTGTCCCCTGGCCCTATCTGTTTAATGACATGATTGAGAGAAAAAAATAATAAAAACATATGTATGTATTTAATCTTGTGTTCATCAGAGGAGAGAGAGGGGGAGAGAGTGTGAGAGAGAGAGAGAGAGAGAGAGAGAGAGAGAGAGA
>SZWC01018119.1:39762-57903 GCA_023375785.1 Penium margaritaceum | reverse complement strand
AGCCCCGCTCTCTCCTCCCATGGCACCAGCCGAAACTGCGCGCTCTCGGAGTCGAACTGCGGAACTCCTGCGGAGTCGAACCTGTGACCCCTTAGCGCTACGTCGCGCAGAGCATGCCAGCCGCCCGAGGTGGAGAGTGGCCCTGGGAGGAGTCAAGGCTGCAGGGCCGGGCACGCAGAGCATCACCATGACCATGACCGTGGCCTTAGCCGTGGCAGACGGGAGCGTCGGGGTCAGAGTATGCACGAGGCATGAAGGCGCATGAGCAAATGTGGACAGACCTTCGAGTGGTAAGGTGGAGGGGGCAGCCACGTGTGACAATTGTCGACGAGATGACGTCGTGTCTACGTCGACATGTTCTTCGAGAAGCTCAGCGAGGGAGCGTTCATGGACATTCGAAGATGAACTATCCCCTGTATTTTTTTACGGCTCCTAGTCGTAACCGAATGAGGCTGGCGGGCTACCTTCAGCACTAGACCGTAAGGCAAAGAATTGTTTGCTTCCATCACACTCGCAAGAGATGGATCATAAAACCTCTAAAGTTCAGGTAAATTCTGAAATTATTCTTCAATAGGATATGAACATTTGTGGCAGATGTATCAAAGTCACCAACAATTTTGAGTTTGGTGCGGGATTTCATCAATTCTCTCCGTAAAGAGAGGATATCATCCATACATAATTCTTCACTAGTTTTGAGAATAAATTTTTTAAATTCACACAAATGGAGAACATTATATCGCTCTTGCTAAGTTAGATGGAAGAGGGCAGCTCGGAAGATTGTCCAGGCCGCATTAACGACTAAAGGTTTGAGATGGCCTTCAATCAATTCAAGAGAACAGTTCTCTTTTTCATCCTATGGTCGTATAAATACCAACCTGCGTATTCTTGTTACGCGCGGTCAGCGCCACGTGGATCGAGCAAGGGTCCCTAGCCTATGGGAGCTTCACGAGATGGCTTCGAGGTCGGAGACCCTCAAGGACCATCGTTTTGGCATATTCGGCTAAGGATTTCATCCTAACTGCTACGTTGATATCAAAGTGTCGGGGTTCCAGTTCAAAGTACGGATGCAAAGGACGGCCCACTCGTAGGCAAGGGGAGTCTAGCGCACCACCGGCGCAAGGATGGTTAAGCGAGGGTCCCCGGCCTATGCTTTCTTGGAAAGGTTGGCTTGAGGGTCGTAGACCCTCAAGCACCATGGTTTTGGCCTAGTTAGCCAAGGATTCCATCCAAACCGTTACATTTCTTCAACCCAACAAAAAGGAAGAGCTCAATACATGTTGTGCCCCACGAGTTCAAGGACAACTCTCAGACAACGGTTTAAGTCGCTCTGCACTCTTGGCCCCTCGTGGGGTCATCTTTCACTCACGATGTTGCAAACAAGTTATGGCCCCTTCTTCTTCCTTTTCTCATTCAATGTGAAGGCCCTTTAATAGGATTCAGGCTCTTCTGTGCTTTTTGCTGGCTCCACTTGCGCAAAACACAAAACCTGACATCTTGCCAAAGTATTTGCAAACGGAACACAATCAACAAAAGAAAATTTCTCGCTTCTTTATCGCCATTGAATCAAAACGCCCCTCTAAAACACATTACCTGGCATGGAACCCACGTGGTTTGTGATGCACGCCGCATTCAAACCCTGTCCCGAACTACTTTCGGGTCATATACTCTTAACAAATTCAACAACTCATGCAAGGCACCACTGCAGTGGGGTCTAGCAGTTTCCCTTCAACGCATGGGAAGCCTAGGACCCCCATGCAAACCATGCACAAACCCTCCCGGTAACAATGGCATTCCATTCAAATGGTCGGGTTTGTGATTGATGAGCGAAAATACTGATCACAACACTCCGACAAAGCTTTCATGTGACATCTCTTTGACGCAAAACTTGCGTAAAAAGTGTTTAAACTAAGTCTCAGTTCCGGGGCGAATCCTAGCAAAAACATAATGTATTCCCAAAGTGAGGCTCATACGACAGGTTCCCAAACTGAACAGACATACAACGTTGTGTCCCATACGTATACGTGTCCCAAACCTCCACTTGTGAAAAAACGTTTCAGGATACATACGTGTTGATAGCATTTCAAGTATGTAGCAAACACGCTTGTCAAGGGGCATTTCCATATTCTTATCCGCACATGCAAACCCACCCCAATTATACTACGAATCTACCCAACTTTTAACACAAACCACGTTTAAACCCTAACAGAAATTTCATGTGTCATGGTGGGTTTTTCTTGCACCCTTTGGGCCTCGGAATAGCTGGGCGTTGTAAGTTATATTTCAAGGCATGGGGAGTCGCGTGTTCCCTATGCAAACTGCACACAACCCCCTCCCAATCTGACAACAAGTCCCTCCAAAGTGGATTTTGGAATGATTTTACAAAAATCCGGACACGAGCACTTTGACGTAACAGACATGGCAATCAAATTTGTCTCAAACGTTACGTTTAAATCGCTTTTGGATGTGAACTGGAGGCACGGTTGTTTGTGTCTACCCACTAATGGCACGGTTGTGTGAACTCAAAAAATGGCCAAACAAGGGATGTTTTGCTAAGTGTGTANCTTCTTTCATTATGTATTGGCCCACCGTGCAACGTTCATTTTTTTGCGCCAATCGTCCAATGATCTCGACCTTAGTGTTTCATTCAGTAAGGTTTTGGTAGGCTCAATTCCTTTCCAAAGGATCCAATGGAACTGTCATGAGGTGTGCCAATCCGTTAAAAAAAATGGTCGAAGTTTTTTTTGTGATAGGCTATCAGAAAGACATGCCTCGATATTCTTGTAAACCCCTAAGTTCATAGTTGCTTCCAACATGGACTTTTACGCATTGGAACATCCAATACAAAGCGCCTAGCGTAGAGAATATGGGGATCGTGAACAAAGTCCAACGCAGCCTAGTCTGTCGCAAAGCCCTTGATGTTTTCCCTGTAAATGGTCAAAGTAGGCTTTCAATGCATCCTCTTCATAGTGGACGTAAATGCTGCATCATCTAGGCCTTGGCAAGCCCGTGTCATGATGTGCATAGCTTGCAAAACCACACACTCGCATACTTCATTTGCACTTGGCGCCAGTCGCTTTCCATGTTTCATATGGACTTTGGATCTGTTTGCACAAAAACATCTTCCTTGAGAGTGTTTGTGTACATGGTCACCACATCCTTCTTTGGTGCATCCACCCCACTGTTTTGTCGCAAGGTTTGAGCTTGCAATGGCATCAAGACCATGGTATGGGTTGAGTTTTTGCTGCAACTTCCACTGTTGCTAGTGATACTACTAATGGTGCCGCTGCTCCTCTTTGAGCTTGCAATGTACAAAGCAAGGAAATTGGTAAACAGTGTCCTCACCTCCTTGTACTCAGACTTGTGGACATGTATGAACCCATACTAAAGTTGACGAATGTCACACCGTGGCTCAAGACACGTGGCAATTGCAACATCTTTGCCTCTCCTTTTCCCACGTACCATTGGATATGTGGTTATGGATTAATCGATACTTAGCACGTGTAGAATGTCACAGTAATCGATCCAAGCATGGTAACATAGAAAAATGCTATCGATTCTAGGGCACTTTTCACCATCTCTCCATGATTTGACATAGGCAAAGATTGACAAGGCATCTAATACATGTCCAAAGAGCACCCACACATAGTTACATCATTCACTCTTTGGCACTTTCGACTCCCTCATTCAATAAGCAACATACAATGGGGTTGTCTCTTCTTTGTCCAAGATCTACTCAAACATGTTGTGGGTGAAAATCCAATGTGTACAGACATCCTAACAACATTGAACCTCTTATTTGGATTCCTTGGAATCCACACCTCCTTCTAACTTTCATCAAATCGAGCACGTTGTACAAGCTCTATCACAACATAAACAACAACATTGAATTCTAAAATCTTCATAATTAGTTCAATCCAAGGTTCAAGGTGTGGTGGAAACAACATACAGCACTACAAGTTCCTCGGTCTTTCTGATTCTTCTCAGGAAATGGAGCATTGCCTTGAAGTTTATGAAGCCATTGCCTAATGTGATACGCACAAGTGTTTTGGCCAACCCCCATATACTTCATATCACTTGGTCCAGTACATCGGCAATTGCCTCAATGGTGTGGCGGCCCACCATGGATAGGACATCTAGGATGCACTACTCCATCATGAATCAAGCATCAAGCCAGTGGGAAGTCACTTCCATGTGCGATCAAAGATCTTCAGTCGAGAAGTCAGAGGTGAATCCCAACTTGAAGTTGATGACTCGTGGAATTGCTTTCACCATTTCAAATTCATCCAAAGTAAATGCACATTCCTTTTCCAACACAGTCTTCTTGTTTGATGGTTTGTTGCAAATGATGAGTGTGCAGATGTGCTTGAAGGTATCATCATTTACTTATGTGGATTCAACATTCTTGTTGCTGAAGAACTGGACCACATCCTCCCATGTGCCCTTCCCATACCTAAAATGATTTGTAGGGTACTTTTGTCACAAACCCACTGTTCTCGCAACTAGTTTACACTGTATCAGAAAGAATGGGATGACCACTATGGCAGAAAAATGCCTCTATCATCCAAGAAAAGCAAAAAACTACGCCGGAGGGCCACTATAAAAAACTACTGCTCCAGATGTCCACTACGGAATGTTTTAACACAGAAAAAGCACAATACCTTGTACACCTACTATGACAATGCGCCACAGTATGACGACACCAACAAAACCAACCCTTAGTCAGTATCAGTTGTATTTCTTCAAACAAGGATGCACATATTGGGTCCTTTATTCTGATGTTTATCCTTTCATGAAGAAACGCGCGACGAGAGTTGAACATGACATTTGTGCTCACGATTGTTTAGAGACAATTAACCCTGAAGTTTGTGTTGAACTTCCATTGCCGTTTTCAAATGGATTATTGGTTAAGATAAAAAATTGTGATATAGATAACAACAGTTCAATTGCTCAATTGTGTGATAGAACGACAAGAACAATGTGTGGAACTGCTTTGTTCTCCATTGTAAATCTCTCTCTCTCTTAATGTTGCAAAGTCAACATCATGAACAAGATAACACAAGAAAACCAAGAAAAATATCATCTCTTTGCAAACATTCTTTTCCTTAATCTGTTGATAGGATGATCTTACGGCCGTTGGTCATCCTCACCATGTCTTTCATCGAGTGCTTGTGAGCGTTTGCGATGAGAAAGGAAAAACAGGCCACTCAACCTTGTCGACCTTGTTTCTATTCTTCCCATGTGCAATGAACCTTGCCATCGACCGCACACATCATTCTAATGCATGAAACAGTCACACAGTGTGCACAATGGTAGGGCGTTGTTCGTCGTGTGTCCAATTGTGTGCACAACCAGGCCGTGGCTGAGAAGGGGTGAAACATTTTGCCCATCTTAGTCACCCACTTTCCCCGTGGACACTTCCTGTCCACCGGCAAGCTCCACTCAACAATATCAAAACCAGTTCAATGGTCAAGACCCTTAAAAAGTGGGAAGAAAGCGTGCAAACCATGGTGATGTTTGAGACTGAAGACAATGTGCAGAAGACGACATCGATCAAGCCACCTGTATTCACAGGGTCCGTTTTGCTAAAAATGCAATAGTTAACACAATCCAGCCTTATCAAAAATGTCGCGGACATGCGTGGGTGAACGGAAGAGAATGAAAGAGAATTCACCCATCCTCCAGCCATGGCCTCAATGGCTGGGGATGGGCACAATGGCTACTTCAGATACTTGTTAGGTGAAGTTTTGTCTTTTTGTAGATTGTGCAACACATGCTGTAGTCGTCGTCTTACTCTAACTACGTGCGGGTCCTGCTTATGCATGCTTAACTTCTACATTAGAATTCTTAATACTAATTTGGGATTTTTATGTTTTCTTACAACAGTCAAGCATCGATCGCTAGAGTTGACTATGTTTACTGAGATAAGACTACAGTCCTCGGATCGATACATCGCACGAAACAGGTTGAATGGTGTGTCAAACAATTTCTTAGTTAATCTCTTCACAAAGTTATTGACCTCACTATGTCGTAGGTACAATAACATAAAAAAGATAGACAAGATATTCACTCAACTTGAACCTAGACAGTCAAAATTCACAAGATTCGACGATCGTACCATTGAAAACATGTCTCGCCCTCTTATCTCCTTTGCACAATTGTGTGCGAACGACTCTGATTAAAAGGGGAAAAAAGGCACCGCTTCCATCGTAACGGCGAACACAGCCTTGTGATTTTGGCCACAATTGTGCGCAATGACGAGTAGTACCACACAAGAGCAGGCCTTGAATGGGTCAATATACCCATGGCCAATAGGCCCATTTGATTACTTTTTACTCCTTTGCGTTGTGACCGAGAACATAACATGGTCGTGGATGGCCATTGCAGAGAGAGCGCGTTCCAAATGCTCTCTACCTGAACGCTTGACCGTGCCAGTTTTCACGGTCAAGGTCAAGGTAGGTTGAACGGGAAAAGTACGTACACTAGGGTCACGTTTTGACTTCCGAGACCAGAAACAACATAAGTGAGAACTGGAACTCGCAAAGCATTTCTTGATAAAGAAATGCGTTATGACTTCTTGATATCTACATTTTTGGTGAGAGGATTTCACAAAAACCAACCGTCCATCGCAAGTACTTTGCTGATGGATAGGAACATATACAAGATGGGCTCTGTTCGGAAAGGAAAAGGTGCACAACAGTACTACGTAGCTTCGAAAGGGTAGTTTGCTATATGACGACACGACGTAGTGAGACCCGTGGGTTACCGGGCATTTTCAGAAAAGCCGACCTCATTCGTGACGCCTGCGATTGACACACCGAGAGCTTTCCCCTTTTGATGCTACGTACTCCACCGATTTCTACATTGGTCTTCAAAGCCAATTGCCTTTCATCTGCAGCTCTAACACATAGTCGTTTCATGGCGTGACCCGGTTGTGCCACCCGCCATGAGTCTACCCCATGAATCGTGCTAGGAGACCCAAACGAGGGTTCCGAACTCCACCAATTTTGTTTATACAATCTCCATTGAAACACAACTGCAAACAAGGTAGCAGAAGCAGATGTACGCGCAAAACAAGCTCCGGCGGAGAGGAAAGGCAGCCAGCTTCAGCTGAAGCCTCCTCCACCACTATAGCAGGGTGCTATGATGTGACAACAGCTTCCAAGCCGTGGAAAATCGGGCCGAGCCGGCACCCACCTTTTTTCTCTGCTAGTGGAGGTCGTCGCCGTCCAAGGGGAGCTCGGAAACTGGGCCAAGCTTGGACGCGGGTGCCTAAACTTAGAAAAATCATATCTTTTGAAAGAGAGCTCCGATTGACAAGCCATTTTTTTTTTTGCCTCTTCTTCAAGAGATCTATCTCCTTCTTAGAAGATTATAAGCTGTGTTGTGCCATTCCTTTGTGGCTAGTGGAAATGTTATTATGTTTTTGCATGTGGTGGTGGTCCCTTCTTTTCCCTCCTCTTAAACCTCCTTCAAATTGAGTGAGTGAACCTCCTCTTTGTTCAGAGAGTGGTGATTTGGTCTTAAGCGTGGGAGTTCTCCAAACATGAGTGATTTCACCTCCTCCTTTTGAAAAGGCACACTCAAATATTACATGTAGGTTTCGAAGTGAGCGAGTGGAGCTCCTCTTTGTGAACTGCATATGACACAAAGGGAGACAAATTCTAAGTGAGTGAGAGAAACTCCTCCTTACATTTTACACTCAGTCTCACCTCCAAGAGAGAGAAACTGGATCTTGTTGAGGGAGATGGTTTTAAGAAAGTACCGTCGCATAGTCACGGGTGTATAACTCATCCAAAAAAAGCAAAGCATGAGGGAAGGAGAGAGGAATGGGTGTAAAGTGTGTGGCATTGCCGAGCACAAGCATACACTCTACCCACAACCTCAAGGAAGGATCGTGCGATTTTGGCACTACCTTCACGATGGCCGCTCGAGCTGCCGGTTTTTCCACGCTCTTTTGTGGTCCGCTTCTCAAGATGGTCCCTAAGGGGAAGTGCAATGGTCACTCTTCTGTGCGCCACACGCTACGATGAGGAGCAGACAGTCCCATCCCAATCTCATCACACCATCCAGATGGAAAAAGGGGTGGGCGTCGAGGTGAGGACCATGAGACCCGTCAAGAGCAAGCTATCGGCCACCCGTAGCTTGCCATCGTACACACTCAAAGTGGAGGACGGCCACAAGCACCTCATCTTTGATGCGCCCGAGGAACGGGATGTCACTCCGCACTTGGCTACGGTCTAGAGTAAACGGCGCCGACAGGCAAACCGCCGACCGCCCTTGGTATTTCAACCAAGGTACAGATCACCCACGGAGTGGTATTTCCACACTGAAAGGTTCACTTAGCTTGTCCCAACCGTGGCCAGAGAGTGTTCCAAACTCTCACCCAACTGGCAATGCTACACACCAAAGTGTGCACTTGCACTTGTTCTTTACCCTCTTTCTTGGTGGCCAACAAGTGATTAGTTTTCTCCCAATTCTCAAGAGTAAGAGATGATGATACAATCACATGGAAATGACAGGCCTTATATAGTCTCTGGTCAGTGCTCCCAGTGGCTCCTTGGAGGGACCTCCCCCCAAGGCTACCCTAGATAGTGTCATCAGCTTTGATGACATGGCACCCTCTGTGACCGCCAAGTGGCGCTTGATCCACCTTGGACCTTAGAGGCTTCTAGGAAGCTTCCTTGGCNGCACCTCATCTTTGATGCGCCCGAGGAACGGGATGTCACTCCGCACTTGGCTACGGTCTAGAGTAAACGGCGCCGACAGGCAAACCGCCGACCGCCCTTGGTATTTCAACCAAGGTACAGATCACCCACGGAGTGGTATTTCCACACTTAAAGGTTCACTTAGCTTGTCCCAACCGTGGCCAGAGAGTGTTCCAAACTCTCACCCAACTGGCAATGCTACACACCAAAGTGTGCACTTGCACTTGTTCTTTACNAAATGACAGGCCTTATATAGTCTCTGGTCAGTGCTCCCAGTGGCTCCTTGGAGGGACCTCCCCCCAAGGCTACCCTAGATAGTGTCATCAGCTTTGATGACATGGCACCCTCTGTGACCGCCAAGTGGCGCTTGATCCACCTTGGACCTTAGAGGCTTCTAGGAAGCTTCCTTGGCCCTTTTTAGTCACAAAGAAAATTTGGTCCTGGGAGGATTCAACCCCAGACCTCTCGCTTGCGAGATAGCGCCTTCACCCACTAGGCTGTAAGAAGTTGTCCTAAAGATCATGCACCAGGTACACTACCAAGAGTAGACCAAGGGGACTTACTCCACAAGGATGAGTAGTGCATGCCTTGTCTCTCTCAGCCTCTCTTGCATGTCGCTGGGGGACTTGCGCTACAAGCGCAGTGCATACCCAGTCTAAATCTTCCGCTGATTGGACCAGGGGCATACATAGAACATAACACGGGAAACTCTACATGACATTGTTGAGTAACAGACCCTCGAAGTGTTCCCCGAACCTGCCTCGGAGCCGGTGACGAAAGAGGAACAACATGGGTATGCTACGCGTGACGATGTGACCACCGCCGATTCCATGAGTCCGGATGGAGAAGCGGTCCATGACACGTTGGCAAGCAACGCCAAATGTGATGGTGGAGAGCTTGAAGAGGAAGACGCTGATCTGTCTGTTGAGCTTGAGGCTAACGATGTCATTCACGACAAAAGCGACGAGCAGAACATCTAGGACGACAATTACAAGATGAACGCGAAAGCACACCTAGCTCTCCCTGGACCTATGGAAAAGCATCGTGCTCGTGTCATGGATGAATCAGATACTGAAGTGGGGAAGTCAAAACCAGCTCCGCGGATTCGCGTGGAGGCTACAAGTGAAGGGCTGCCAGAAAACAAGCTTACACGGGTAGGCATTGCAGAGAGACTTCCCGAGGCACATTTGGGTGACAAATACGATATTTGTCATGTGGGTCTTGCTGGCTCCCCAAGAATCCACCACACTTTACTCAAAGCTATCCATCTACATGATGCCATTGAAGATGTAACCACGTTGAAGGATAACGTGAGTCCTAAGGATTAACCTAAGGATCATCTGCATGATGCCATTGAATATGTAACCATTATAACATCTTTGTCGACATTGTCAGCAAAATGGCCCATAGCCACGAGAAAACAGTTCTCGCGTTAAGGATGAACGTCAGTCACTCCCATACGATGAACCAAAAGCTCTTGGAGGAAAAAATCACGCTTCACCAAGAGCTTGCGGTTGCCTTGCATCGCGCTGGGGAAGAGGTCCATGCTCATGGAATGCTGAAAGCCAATCAACACAGAGTGGTTCAGATCTATGAGGCGACAGCTCTGCACGCAACTGGGAATGCGGCCAAATGCGCATTTGAACACCTAGAGCGGATTCAAGACAAGGGTCGCCACGCTAGCACAACCACCACCCAGCGTATCGTGCTTCAACCTGCTATGAGTGTTGGACCAGTAGTACCAAACGGAAGAGGCCGATCCATGTTTGACTCGGCCGACAGAAATGACGGCAAGTCCAACGTACATACATGGCTGAAGGGTTTCAAGCTGTAGATGCTGATTAGGAAGATGGCCTTGGAGGATTGGGGTGCACAAGGAAATGCTAGCCGTGAATTGTGAGCAGTTCAAGTAGCTGGCAGAGATTTGGTATGCGAAGGACCAGTAGGGGAGTCCTATGTGGGAGGAGTTTGAAGTACTAATGGAGGAGTTGTTTTCTCACCCGATCGACTCCCAAGCAGTAAAGGTCGATTTGGAGAAGTTTCGGCAAGGGATCATGACATTGAACATCTNGATCATGCACCAGGTACACTACCAAGAGTAGACCAAGGGGACTTACTCCACAAGGATGAGTAGTGCATGCCTTGTCTCTCTCAGCCTCTCTTGCATGTCGCTGGGGGACTTGCGCTACAAGCGCAGTGCATACCCAGTCTAAATCTTCCGCTGATTGGACCAGGGGCATACACAGAACATAACACGGGAAACTCTACATGACATTGTTGAGTAACAGACCCTCGAAGTGTTCCCCGAACCTGCCTCGGAGCCGGTGACGAAAGAGGAACAACATGGGTATGCTACGCGTGACGATGTGACCGCCGCCGATTCCATGAGTCCGGATGGAGAAGCGGTCCATGACACGTTGGCAAGCAACACCAAATGGGATGGTGGAGAGCTTGAAGAGGAAGACGTTGATCTGTCTGTTGAGCTTGAGGCTAACGATGTCATTCACGACAAAAGCGACGAGCAGAACATCTAGGACGACAATTACGAGATGAACGCGGAAGCACACCTAGCTCTCCCTGGACCTATGGAAAAGCATCGTGCTCGTGTCATGGATGAATCAGATACTGAAGTGGGGAAGTCAAAACCAGCTCCGCGGGTTCGCGTGGAGGCTACAAGTGAAGGGCTGCCAGAAAACAACCTTACACGGGTAGGCATTGTAGAGAGACTTCCCGAGGCACATTTGGGTGACAAATACGATGTTTGTCATGTGGGTCTTGCTGGCTCCCCAAGAATCCACCACACTTTACTCAAAGCTATCCATCTACATGATGCCATTGAAGATGTAACCACGTTGAAGGATAACGTGAGTCCTAAGGATTAACCTAAGGATCATCTGCATGATGCCATTGAATATGTAACCATTATATCATCTTTGTCGACATTGTCAGCAAAATGGCCCATAGCCACGAGAAAACAGTTCTCGCGTTAAGGATGAACGTCAGTCACTCCCATACGATGAACCAAAAGCTCTTGGAGGAAAAAATCACGCTTCACCAAGAGCTTGCGGTTGCCTTGCATCGCGCTGGGGAAGAGGTCCATGCTCGTGGAATGCTGAAAGCCAATCAACACAGAGTGGTTCAGATCTATGAGGCGACAGCTCTGCACGCAGCTGGGAATGCGGCCAAATGCGCATTTGAACACCTAGAGCGGATTCAAGACAAGGGTCGCCACGCTAGCACAACCACCACCCAGCGTATCGTGCTTCAACCTGCTATGAGTGTTGGACCAGTAGTACCAAACGGAAGAGGCCGATCCATGTTTGACTCGGCCGACGGAAATGACGGCAAGTCCAACGTACATACATGGCTGAAGGGTTTCAAGCTGTAGATGCTGATTAGGAAGATGGCCTTGGAGGATTGGGGTGCACAAGGAATGCTAGCCGTGAATTGTGAGCAGTTCAAGTAGCTGGCAGAGATTTGGTATGCGAAGGACCAGTAGGGGAGTCCTATGTGGGAGGAGTTTGAAGTACTAATGGAGGAGTTGTTTTCTCACCCGATCGACTCCCAAGCAGTAAAGGTCGATTTGGAGAAGTTTCGGCAAGGGATCATGACATTGAACATCTATGTGGAGGTTTTCCATAACACAACCCAGAGTGACCAGCCGCGACACATGACACGAGAGGCCAAAATCACACTCTTCTTGAATGATTTGGCTAGCCAACAGGTGAATTTTCATTGCATTATGGACAAGGACCGCAAGCACTCAAGGAGCTTGCGTATTGTGACAAAGTATGTTTTTGAGACATTCAATGAGAACCTAGCATTGTGGGATACATCGACTCCACTACGTACCACAAGGCATGAGACATCAAGCTTTTATGGGAACAATTGAAGCAAGCGCCCTTTTGATGGACAGATTGGCCAACCCAATAAGGCTCGTTTCCAAGAGCTGAAGGCACAACAGACCGGTTCCTCTACATGCAAGGAGTGCAACGAGCCAGGGCATGTTGAACGCAACTGACCTCAGCGTCAGTGGCAAGGTTCTCCACAGGGGCCAGTGTTCCGCCATGGATAAGCTAACAGGCCTTGTCAGGGGGACTAACTGCCAGGGTGGACAAGGGCACCACCATGGTGGAGCTCGTCCTGGTCAGGCGATTGGCGGGGGAGCACCCACAAGAGCCATTGGTGGACAACATGCCAGGCCTTGAGTAGGCAACAACGGTTTTGGCGGCGTGCCAAGAGCGTAGCAGCCGCAAGCCTTTGGCACCGTTCAGAGGATTCAAGTGCGCGGTCGTGGAAACCCCCGTGTTCAATAGGAAGCTGAGGGTTATGGCCAGCCTGGAATAGAGCCTCGTAGTTTCCAATGGGATTTTCGCCACCCTTAGCATTAGAAAGTGGACCAATGCCCGGGGGACTTGATGGCATAGATCTTGGGAGAACGTTCATATATGTGGATGACGATGTGAAGTGATTTTAGTTTTTGTCATCGCAATGATTTTCAACCATATTCTCATCATTCATCCAAACTGAGTCTCTCTACTCTAGTCATTTCCATTCACTCATGTATTCTATGCAAGAGAATCTTGACAACCGTGCATGCCTTATCATCACTACAAAAGGGAATGTACATGAAATCATCAAAGAACAAGGAGAAGCGCATGCAAAGAAACACTCACTTCAGTCACACTCGTAGTACCTGTGTCTCATGGGATCGACATGTCACAATTCAAGCACTGGAGGTTGCTTGTGACCTACACACATGGTCATCACATGTAGGAGAAGGTGGATGATATGGTGGAGCTAGGGAAAAGCTCTTATTCCTACCGGATATACCACATGTAGGCAAGACCCCCTATGAGCTTGTTTCTGTGAACATCTGTGGCAGGCATGACCATGCAGTTTTGAGGAAGTGTGAATGGGGCGCCAGCCCGCATCCTTGCAGATAATGGTGCGGAGGATTTGTTTGTGAAAGCGGCATTCTTAACGGCCATTGGTCTTGCCTACACTCCACGACAAGGAAAGATAGTGGTGGGGGATAATCGCAAAGTCCCACTTCTGGGTAAATGCATGGCATGGATTTCAATAAGAGGATTGCAAACAAAATTGTAGATCACGTGGCTGGACCTCTTGGACCCTTTTGACATTGTCTTTGGGGATCCGTGGTTGGTGATCCACGGAGCCATGGTGGATTTCAAGTCAAAGACGCTCCAAGTGCTCAAAGAGCGACGGAAAATCACCATCTCTCAGATACCTCAACTCCACAATCTGGTGAAAAACACACGAGCTGCATTGTCCTGTTACAAGTCAAGCGAAGGTTACAGCAAGGATGCTGTTGTTTCCTGGCCTCGTTGAGAAAAACAGAAACCGACAATGAGGACTCTACTCCACAAAATGTGGCAGCCATCATTCATGAATTTCAGGATGTGTTTGAAGAGCCACCGGATGGTTTACCTCCAGCACGGGCAGTGGGTCACACCATATCACTAGAGCCTTGTGCAGCTCCGCCTTTCCACGGTATGTATTGGCTCAGCCTAGATGAACGGAAAGAAGATGAAATACAAATCAAAGAGTACTTGCGTAAGGGATGGATTGAGCTAAGCTCGTCTCCTTTTGGTGCACCAATCCTCCCCTTGAGTAAGAGAGATGGAGGAATACAAATGTGCGTACACTATTGTGCACTAAAAAAGCTCACAGTGAGAAATCACTATCCATTGCCACGCATCAAAGATCTCTTTGATCAGCTCCAGAGGGCACAAGTTTTCTCGTCGCTCGACCTCTCAAGGATACCATTAAATTAGCATCACAGAGGAAGACGTACCCAAGAGTGCTTTTTGCGCACACCTGGGACACAATCAATTCCGTGTTCTATTTTTTGGGCCGACAAATACACCCGCAAATTTTCAAGCTGTAATGAATAGCGTGTTGCGCAACCAGCTGGAAAATTCAGTGTTGGTGTACCTTGACGACATCCTTGCTCTCTCAAAAACTGTCGAGGAGCACAGGAGGCACCTGCGAGAGGTGTTGGAAATCCTTCGTGACAACAAATTATTTGCCAAGATGAGCAAGTGCAAATTTGCACAGAGGGAGGTGGAGTACCTTGGACATATTGTGAGTGGCGACAGCATCCGTGTGGACCCTCGGAGGTACAGGCGGTGAAAGAATGGCCACGACCTGAGAACGTGGGCCAGTTCTGATCCTTCTTGGGCCTTTCAAACAATTTATGACGTTTCATGATGGGTTACTCTACCTTGGTCAGCTCGCTCACAAGCCTCAGGAGGAAAACAATTACATGGAGATGGACAAAAGATTGTGAAGAATGTTTTCTCAAAGTCAGAGAGATGCTATGCTCTACACCGGTGCTTGCCCTCCCTCACTCCACGAAGCCGTGGGAGCTCAGGTGTGATGCATCGTCTTTTGGCGTGGGGGCGGTACTCATGCAAAATGGGCACCCGGTGGCTTATGAGACCCAAAAGCTTTCTAATGCAAAAATACAATACACCATGGGCAACCAAGAGCTCCTTGTGATTGTCCATGCCTTCAAAGCGCGGTGTTGTTATTCAAAAGGAGAAGACTAGGAGATCACAATAGTTGCTGACCACAACCCCCCGACTTACTTAAAAACACAACCTCACATGTTGAGATGCCATGCGCGTTGCAACGAGTACTTGAGTAGATTCTCGTTCACGTGGCAACCCGGCCGCATCAAAGTGGCTGACCCACTGAGCCGGAACCCCGTGCGTGTAGTCATCGTGGTGGGATGCGCTCAATACTCCGATCACAACTTTGCAATGGTAGCAACAGTGGTCACACAACATGCCAACCAGCTACGTGCGGCACCCAAGTCACTTGCCCCGGTCAGCCCATTCAAATTTTGAATCCGTATGGGGTACACAGCTGATCCTTGGTTCCAGGACTCTCGGAGCATTGAGTCCCACAACTTGATTGAGGCTGAAGGAATCTATTGGCATTGCGAATAAGTGGTCGTCCCAGATGCCAACAAGCTTCTTGAGCAACTGCTGTTCGAATTCCATAACCCCCCAGCGACTGGTCATTTGGGCCTCAAGAAAACAGGTTACGCCTTGTCCAAGAACTTATGGTGGCTGGGTAGGAGCAATTATGTGCAAAGACATTGTGCAATATGTGATCTTTGCCTCTGTAACAAAGCAAGTAACAAAGCTCCTAGGGGTCTCCTACAGATACTGGAGCTTCCTATTGCTCCATGGGAATCTGTCGCCATGGACTTCATCACTGGCCTCCCACAAACAAAGAAGGATCATGACGCCATCTTTGTGGTAATTGACCAAGCCACGTGCATGATCCAATTTATGCCCACAACATCACGGGTCATCGTTGAGGAAAGAGCACGCCTGTTTGATGATGACCCAGTGAAGTACCACGTTATCCCGTTGGATACCATCTATGACCGTGATCATTGATTTGCAAGTCGTCTTTGGCAAGCACTCCATGAACCACACACAA
Organism: Penium margaritaceum; assembly: GCA_023375785.1. NCBI lineage: Eukaryota > Viridiplantae > Streptophyta > Zygnematophyceae > Desmidiales > Peniaceae > Penium > Penium margaritaceum. The sequence continues at coordinate 41,719 of SZWC01018119.1, read as the reverse complement.
CACGTGTGAAGATGTCCACAACATTCTATCCACAAACAGATTGGCGGACCGAGCTCATAAACCGCACATTGGAATAGATGTTGCGGATGTACATCGACTCTTCGATGGGGGATTTAGATGAGTTCCTCAACCAGGCAGAGTTTGCAGTGAACAATGCTGTCAGCTAGTTGACATGGTACATCCCATTCCTCCTTAACCATGGTCGACATCCTGTGGTACCCGCTTCCCTGGTGAAGCGCAGGGACGGCTGTGATCAAGTTCCCTCCGCCCAGTCCTTTATCGAGCAGATGGATGCTTTGTGGCATGATGCCAAGGTACATTTGTATGCTACCAGACAGTGTCAATATGCCTATGCTGACAAGTATCGACGTGAGATTAAATTCTCCATCGGTGAACGGGTGCTTCTTAGCACAAAGAATCTCCGGCTGAGGATGCCACATGCATGCAAAATGCTCCCCAAGTGATTGGGACCGTTCGTGATCACGCATGTTGTGGGACCAGTAGCTTACCGTTTGGAGCTCCCTTCAGCAATGCGCATCCACAACGTCTTCCATGTCAACCTGCTTGCACCATACACAGCGGATGGGTCTGTTCAGCCACCCCTGCCAGGAGTTCTTGCCGTTGAAGGTCAATGCTCGATGTACCGAATCTTCCAACACTATGAGCGTGCACTCCACGCACGGGTGGTTAAGGAGTGCCTTGTGCATTAGGCCGGCTGTGGACGTGAACTCAACTCTTGGGAGCCAGAGTCTCGGAAGCCAACAATGGCAGTAACCGAGTACTGGGAGGAGTTGGCTGCCTGCTCCCGCCAACGTGCCCACGAGGGTACCACCTTGGCACATATCCCTTCATGAGGATTTGGCATAGTACCAAGGCCAACCGCGACACGTGTAACGGGGACGCCTGGACACTGGTCGCAGGGACGCTCCTTCTTAAAGGAGGGAGGAAGCACCATCGTTCTTTTTTTCTATGCGCCTGAAAAAGCGGTATTGTCAAAGTGCCAACGGAACTCAGATTCAGTTTTTCAGGAAAGTGTCGTGTGCTTGAACAGAAAACTGTTCTGAAGTATTCAGTGTTTTATCTTTTGCAGGTTATCTCCTCCACCGAAGGTCACAAATCGGGTCGATTTGGTTCCAAAGGGGGAGGAATATAGAGAGAGCGCAATCCAAATTCTCTCTGAATGCTTGACCATGCCAGTTGTCATGTCAATGTCACCCTGAAGGTAGGTTGAACGAGAAAATTACGTAAACTAGGGTCTTGTTTTGACGTCCATGGCCAGAAACAGTAGAAGTGAGAACTGGAACTTGCAAAGCATTTATTTACAAAGAAATGCGTTATGACTTCTCGATATCTACATTTTCAGTGAGAGAATATTGTAAAATCCCATCGTCCATCGCAAGTACTTTGCCAATGGATAGGAACATGCACAAAATGGGGTCTCGCCGGAAGGAAAAAGAGCACGAAATAAAGTGGCAAACACAAACGGATACGATCGCAAAGCAGTAATAACTTTTGTACACAAAAGTACTGCATAGCTTCTAAAAGGTACTTTGCTCTATGACGATGCGACGCTGTGAGACCTGTGGGTTAACAGGCATGTTTTGCAAAGCTGACCTCCTTTGTGATGGCCCGCGATAAAGACACTGAGACCTTTTCCCTTTCAACGCTACGTACTCCACCACTTTCTAGAGCCATGGATACATGATTCTTATCTACATGAAAGATCACCAGCCAGAAGTCCAAGGACAAAAAGAAAAGGTTCTAAACTACATAAGAACCACATCCCTAGTGGTTTGTACACCAAATGTATGACCACTTGTGATTAAACAAAGAAATGTTGAATCTTTGGTCATGCGAACTAACACTCAACATCGACTGAAATAAATTCTCATGTGAAAATGATAGAATCTAAAAGAGAAACCATCCGTACCCACATTTCAGTAATCATTCATATTGG
>SZWC01018119.1:25502-39648 GCA_023375785.1 Penium margaritaceum | reverse complement strand
GTATGACCACTTGTGATTAAACAAAGAAATGTTGAATCTTTGGTCATGCGAACTAACACTCAACATCGACTGAAATAAATTCTCATGTGAAAATGATAGAATCTAAAAGAGAAACCATCCGTACCCACATTTCAGTAATCATTCATATTGGACTAGTGTAGCATGAATTTCTTCCCAATAATGGGCACGATACGCGTGACCTGAGGCGATCTTGGAAAACTGGGTACAGGAAGCATTTATTGTGTAAAGTGAATATCGCATTCATTTTGTGCAAAAAATGGCTAGGACAAATCTCGGAGGCCCAACAGTGGGTAAAACAGAATTCGGCTGTAGTTTATATACATAAAAACAAACATATGCAATGGGTCAACCTGCAAAAACCACGTAAGAAATGTTCCCCGTGGACAGACATGTGAGGTGCACATCGACAATCCGTCCAATGGAAAAACATTCATGGTTTAGATAGAGATTTTAGTCTGGTGTACAAACATGCATAATACACATAGAAAATCTCGCCAATGGATAAACATTCATGAAACAAGAAGAAAGTTTATCCAAGCGACAAAGATGCACGGTTTACACAGTGAATCCATCCTATAGACAAGCATGCATGCCACAAGTAGCAAACCTGACAAACATGCATTGTACACATGGAAAAACATTTCAAGGGAAAAACATGCATTGTAAGCACAGTTTTTTTTAATCACAAACATGCATGGTACACTTCACAAATGTGTGCAATGGGAAAACATTTTAGGAGACAAGTCCAACCTATGCAATGGAAAAATGTGCATGGTATACATGGAAAATCTTTTCAAAGTACAAATGTACATAGTATACAGAGGAAATACGTCTTATAGCCCAACATGCATGGTACACACAACAGATCTTCCCAATGGACAAACATGCATGGTACACGATACAAGTAGACAAAGAGGAAACTGACTTTGTGAATGATTGTAAAACAATGTACAAGATGCCAACCTGATTTGCCCCCTCTTTTTTTCTTCTCTACTTCACTTGAAGAAGAAGTACCATATCGGAATTGTCAAGATTCATCCAAAGAATAAACGTTTGCAAACTGGAAACACTAATTTCTCTTCAAGTTTAGAATCATGCTAGTTGTCCCCCCGTCATGACGTGGTATGTTTATACCACCGATAACCATTGTCTATCAATGATACCCACTTGGACAATGCAAACTGCACTCTGCTGCCCTTTCTTCATCTTAAAAAACCCGTAGATAAGTGTTCGCTCGGGTAACTCCATCCACGGAGGCTTACGATCCTTGGGATTTTTACGCTACTCATGGCACCACTCAGGATCATCACCCTTTGAAGGATCTGTCGAGTTTGAGGACTCTGATGCCATTTATGCCATATCACCCCGAATCCATGCAAATCCTAATGTGTACACAAGACCCAGAAACATGGTGAGGATTCGTCTACAAAACATCCTCTTGAAAAAAACTACGCCTTGTAGAAACCGATGTTACATCTCATGTACACACGTGTTTATACATATATTGCTTCAAAGAACTACCCTTGTGCCACATGATTTTGTTTTCTTCAACAAGTATGGATGTATCTAGATTTATAAATTAGCATCTCGCTTCTTGGCCATCCATTGGCAAAGCCCCCCAACTTCTCGGTGGAACTTCTTGAATCCGACCACTCACGACGTGACTCCATAGGCGTTGCTCAACGACCCTCACTATACCTCATTCATAACTCCATACTTGTATATACATGTTTGATCATTCCAACACTTGTCATCAAAGTGCACTCATTGTTTATTATAGATTGCTCATGTGGCCCAAATTCTCAATCGTGTTCTGCCTCACAACTTCTACATGTTCACCACCTACGCTCTGTTTAGCACAACTCTTGGTATCATAGCAACGGTGCTGGAGAGGCATCCTACTAGTTTGCTCATCCAGAGGACTACCTCGCACAAACCTTCAGTGCATCTTGCACGTCAAAGACTTCGCAAACATCGTGACTACAACATAAAGCAAGTAAGCGTACTCGCCGACGAGCAGCGGTCTTTGGCAACGATTTTGGCAATGGAGGAGCAAAATGTGCTTATGCACGCAAACCTTGAAGTGGCAGCAAATGCTGGCATGGCAGACTATGCGACAGTTGGATCAACTCCTATGGCTCTGACGACCAATCCAGTTGCGGATCCAACCGCGGTAAACTAGCCGCTCGTACCGATAGCCTTGACGGCGACAGTAGGAATAACAGTTGGCACTGGACGACATGTACGGATCAACAAGGAACTTGCAAACCAGATCTCCGTGCTCAAAGGGATCAACAGCCATGTAACCCAACAACTCAATGTCGTGATGGAGGCTCTTCTCTGCACAAGTGCATGAGAGGTGGTGCTCATTAAGAGAAATACCCAACATTTGAGCAAACCCAAGATTTGCCTGGCCCCTTTCAAACCATTTAATCTTGCAGCTTCCATGGGACCAACTGTTTAGATGTGGCGAACGAGTCAAGAGGTGTACTTCACTGCTGTTGGGGTCAACGACGAACAAAAACCGATTGACCTTGTGGCCGCGCTGTTGTGTGGCACGACACCTAGTTGGTGGTCTACTCTAAAGGCCATCTAGCATTAGCAGGAGACCGATGGGACCTCATCAATGGCCAGCAATGCCCATCTCATAGCACCGACCGCAAGTGTTCTATCCTTGGAGCAGATCAACCCTCTATGACAAGACGCGATGACGTCACTAACCGACTAAAACAAGTTCTGGCGCACGGTGCTCGCATGATTTGGACTACTGAACAAGAAGTCAAACGCTCGGTACAAGCTCCAACGTCTCCGTTAGCAGTCCAAGCTTGGCAGAGTACACGTGGAGATTCGGTGAGATCATCACTAGTACAGACATCACGTCCGATGAGCTCTATTTGCATCGTAACAACGGCCTGGAACAAGACATCTAACAAGAAATTGCCATTTTTGACATCCAAAACAACTTACCACGGATGATCGTAGCAACAGAAAGGATTGACATCTCCGAGTACAACACTCGGATCAGGAATCCTACAGCTGGCGACCTCCCAACCACAATTATCATGGAAACAAAAAGAATCCGTTGGGGGACTCCTTGACTCTGATGGAAGTTGACGCCGTCGACCACAGAGATACGCGCACATGCAACAAGTGCGGAGTAGTTTGGAGCATCACTCGCAACAGCAAAAGAAAGCAGCATGCCAAAAAGGGGGGGATGTCGGAGAAAGATGAGTTGGGAAACGTCAAAAGGCAAAAGTTAAAGGCACGACTATTGTCCATGCGTAGCGATCTATGCCAAACAATTATTCATCTGAATGGCCTACGACGACGTAGAGAGTTTCAGATATTGCAAAGTTCAACAAGGAGTATGAGGACAACCAACCGTCCATACTACTAAGAGTGCAACCTCAAGGATGCAAAGATCGCAGAGCAGTATCGTCACTATTGGATGGAGGAGCTTCTCACAGTTTTTAAAGCAACATGGTTCACAAGCTGGGTCTGTAGACCAAACTAGGGGAGTTTGAGGGAAAGACCATTGATGGAAGATTGCGAGTACGGAGACTCCAAGAACCACTATGGCTACAAGTGTGAGATATACGCTGTGGAGGTCATGTTAATGAGTGACCACAAAATCATGATCGAACGAGATTTCATACACCAATGCAATCTGTAGGTTGACTAGAACAGCGGCAACGTTTATGCGAAAATTGACATTATCAAGCAACATGTTTTGCGCCTGGAACGGAAGACGTCAACGGAAGCAACAAAGGTGGAAGCAGTGGAGGAAGCCGTAGTAGCCAAAAAGCGAAAACCCTGTGCATCGGATACCGCATAACGTGGCCAAACATTCCATACAGCAAGGAGCTCGTGCGTAGCTTGTGCATCTGGAGCCAATGGAGGAAGCAGAGATGCCAACAGCTAACTCATCACTCTCATTCGCCTCATCTGCCTCATTGGCATAAACAAAGTACGCGATGGCACCCTAAGAGCTCACACTGCTCATCCAAGTGTTTGCAGACGTATTCCCTGATGAACTCCAAAAAACCCTACGGTCTAAACTAGACATCGACCATTGCATCGAGCTGAAACCAGGCAACCGGCCCATGCTTCGAGGGACCTTTTGAATGAGCAATTGTAAACTAACCGAGCTGAAGATATCGCTTCATGAGATGCTTGTTCAGGGGTTCATCTGCCCATCCACATAACAACCGTACACCATACTTGCACAATTTGTTAAAAATGAAACTAAGAAAATGCGGATGTGCGTGGACTACCGAGCGCTAAAGAACCCTACCATGTATAACTGGTGTCCTTGCCCCCGAGCCAACAAACTCTTCGACCAACTCCGAATGGCTCCAATTTTCACCGCAATCAACCTACAAAACGGTTATCTTCCCATTCGCTTGGCAGATGCCGACATCGAGAAGACGATGTTCCGAGTTTTCTACATGCATTTTGAGTTCACGGTAATGTCGTTTGGACTGACAAATGCCTCGGCGATATTCATGACAGCAATGAACGGTACTTTTTCCGTCCATGCCTGGATGATTTTGTCTGGCTGTATGTCAACGACATCCAGGTGTACAGCCACACCCCAGAGGAGGACGACGGACATCTTAAAAAGGTTTTCAAAAATATACAAAGACTTTTTAGAAAAGTTTCTAAGTGCAGTTTTGGTCGCCGTTTGATCACGTTTTTGGATCACATCATCAACGGCGGGCGGATCACCATGGATTCAAAAACATGACAATAGTCACACATTGGCCGACGTCTACCAAAGTTTAAGAAGTTCGAGTTGTAATCGGGTTCTGTAATCACTACCGGCGCTTCAAATGGGATTACATCCGAATGTCAGCGCCTCCATTTGACCTCACTCAAAAAGAAAATGAGTTGCAGTGGGGAGACAACAAACAATAAGCGTTCACCGTTTGTGGAACGCCCTGACCTGGACGCCAGCCCTACGATTAGCCAATCCAACGGTCGACTACCTCATGGCTACGGACTCCTCAAATTGATCCATCGGCACAGTCCTCCTACAAGACCATGGCAACGGAGAAAACCCGCCCCCAAACATGTCAAGAAAACTACACGGACCGGAACTAAACCCCGTAGTACATGAGAAGGAGATGCAAGCGGTCTTACATGCATTTGAGATGTGGCGATGCTATTTGGAATGCAGCCAATGCAACGTGAGCACCAACCACCATGCGCTAAAACATTTGAAGACACAGCCGAACCTCGGTCGAAGTCAAATCCTATGGATGGATTTCATCATATCTGGGTTCGACTTTGATATCGAGTACCAACGAGGCAGAAACAAACTGTAAACGCTCAACCGCCCACCAGATCTGATGGCTGAGGTAGTAACGTCACAACGTTAGCAATATCTGTATCACTTAAGCAATTCACACCAGGCTACGATGAGCATGGCAGATACGACAAGGCAAAATTCTGGTACCATTCACCCTATTGGTGGCGACGATTCACTCGCTAGGTCGTCATTCTCCCGAACGATGAAATCCGCCATATACCGCTCAAAGAATACCACAACACTCGTCCAGGTGGAAATATTGGAGAAGGCTAGAGGCTAAAGAAGTCAGTGAAACAACACTGGTGGGACAAGATGCAATGCAACGTGATGAACTTCTCCACATCCTACGATACATGTCAATGACATAAATCCCATCGTACGCGGCCACCCAGACTCTCTAGTCGCTCCCCATTCCAACGGAACCATGGAAGGACATCTCCATGGACATCGTCACTCAAAGGATATGATGCAATCCTCGTGGTTGTCGACAGGATTTCCTAAATCTCTCACTATAATCTGATGAATACCACCGTCACTGTTGGAGGAACAGCGCAGCTGGTTTTATGTAACATCATGGGGCTACAAGGCATGCCGAGGAACATCACAAGCAACAGAAGCAAACAATTCAGTAGCCGTTCTTGGCGCAAACTGATGACTCACTTCGGCACTCAGATCTAGCTTTCAACGGCGTTCCATCCTCAAACAGACAGCCAAACCGAGCGGACCAACAAAACACTCATACAAATTCTTTGAACATTATGCAAAACTCATGGGACAGATTTGGCAGAAGAACACCCAACCACCAAAATTGCATATAATTTGACAATCTCCACTACAACCGGTGAAACTCTGTTTGAAGTGGTGTATGTCTAACTTCTTGCCACACCAACCAGAGTACACAGCCAAAGCAACATTCCTGTGGTTGACGTCCAATTGCGCGACTTCTCCACCATACGGGATGAAACACGGCACGCACTTGTCAAGTTACAAGCGGCGATGAAACGAGCAGCTGACCGACATCTTAATGACGATGTTTTTGCTGCCGGTGACAGAGTTCTTCTCAGCTTGACCAACATCAAACTTTAAGGGGCCGACTGTTTGAAGCTTAAACCTTGTTGGTTGGGACCATGTGAGATTGAGCGCATGCAAATCCTCATGGTTCCATGACTCAAACTCCACGATGTCATGCACGTTCATCTAGTGTTCCGTATTAGCAGACTCAAGCATTACCAAGACCTCTGAGAGAATTTCCTTGGCAGGGATGTCCCTCCCCCTCCTCTTGTCCAAGTGGACACAAACACTGAGTACGTCATCAAGGAAATCCTTGGCCATGGAAGACGTGGAAAAACGACAGAATATACTGTCAAGTGGCACGGCTACAACGCCACGCATTGAGAAGATGCGTACAAGCTTCCTAGCGACACAGGCGTTGACTGGGCATTAGTGCCCCGTCAGACGGTGACAACAGTCATAGGTGGTACACACGACGGCAATGGTCTGGCTAGGGGACACAAGTCAGAGTTTCATAATGCTTCAATAGCATTTGCAGAGAGAAATGACAAATGACATGTCCATGGCATAAGCACCTGCCGCGACGCACGGCGGGTGTTGCACGCAGCAGCACAAGGTCTGTCCAAAAACCAGCCCAAAACCACTGTTTTGGCGGTAACTCGGCGTAGACATGTCAGAACGATACGCCGTCTGAACCTAGACATGCAAAATCACAAGCCAAAAACTACGACTGGTCACGTGGATGTATCCGGCTTCAAATCACAACACTCCCCCATGACCCGATGGTACGCATGTCCATACACATGCAGCACTAAAACAAGTGCAACAGCGAGTGCAAAAATGGTCGCGATAAAGACACTGAAAAACCCCACACTCAACCACTCTCAGGCAAGGGGCGAAGCCCAATAGAATGAATGGCCACCAGAAACTTCCTGCGTAGTAGTGCCTTCGTCAAGAAGTCAGCACTCTCTATGTCAGTGCCAACCCATATGACGGAGATCACGTGTCGCTCCACCAGATCACGCACAACGTGATGCTCAACTGCATGGTGCTTTGTACGAGCGTGAAAGACACCAGAGTTCTCCGCAATGGTAAGGAAACTCTGGTTATCGCAACGAAACACAATGGCGTGTACAGACTGACCCATCTCAAGGAATAGGAGCTGCAGCCATACAGCCTCAACAGCCCCTGCACCCAGAGCAACATACTCTGCCTCCGACGAGCTACGTGTAATGCAGCCCTGCTTCCCACTGCGCCAGAACATAGCAATACCACCGAGCAAGAACACGTAACCGGTGCAACTACGTCCATCTGGACTCTAGGCCCAATCATTGTTGGTGTAGCCGTATAGAACCACTGAACACTACTAGCGAAAGCAGAGTCCAAGGTGCGGCGTGGAGACCACGTAAAGCACCACTCGCACCGCCGCATGAAGGGCTCTAGTACATGGAGCTGGCATAACCTTGTAAGGAGGTTGATGGCAAAGGTGATGTCAGGGCATGTGGTAGTGGCCAGGTACATCAGAAATCCAATGAGACGGAGGTACAAGGTCAAATCCACTGTCTCCCCCAGATGTATGGGATCGTCCACCTTTAGGGCATCCTGCCCGTCAGGTGTGAGAGGCTTGGAAGCCGCGGGCACCACGCCAAGGAGGTCACTGAACCGCTCCCCCACAACGCGTGTGTATCAGGCCTCATGGAGCAGTATTGTTCGATGTCTGCGATCTCGCATGATCTCCATGCCAAGAAACACCGTTGTGGGGCCAAGTTCCTTCAACATATAACGAGAGAGGGATCTGCCTTGTTTTCTACATATCCTGCACGAATCAAAATGCAAGTGATCTCCTTGTTCCAACAGTGAGGAGACTGCTTGAGGCCATACAAGGACTTGCACAAGCGCCAGAACTTGTCACCGTCCTTAAAGCCTGGTGGCTGAGCCACGTAAATCTCCTCATCCAGAGAGCCATGGAGGAACACATTGTTCTGGTGTAGTTTCCAGTCATGCTGAGTAACTACACCGAACAGAGCGGGAGTCGAGGTCATGCGGCCGACAGGGACAAAGGTGTCAGTGTAATTGATGCCCCTTGATCTGAGAGTACCCCTGAACGACCAAAGGAGCCTTGTGGCATTCTAGTGAGCCATCCGGCTTCACTTTCTTGCAAAAGACGCACTTGACCTGGATAACCTTCCTCCGAGGTGGAAGGTTGACTAGCTCAAAAACTCCGTGCTCTCGGATGGCACGAAGCTCATCCTCGCAGGCAGCACGCCAGGTGTCATCATCCTGTGATGAGAGAGCTTCCCTCAGTGTGCCCGGATCAGGCGCCATAGAGGGAGAGCCTTGAGTGGCAAGTGCACACGCTTTAGTGCTAGGTCTAATGACTACAAGGTCAGCTGCTGCATCACAAGCGATATGAAACTTGCGAGTGACGAGATCGTGCACTACTGGGGATGCTTGATGTACCTCTGTGTGCTCAGTGCGGATACTCAGGCCTAGGACCTTTGTGCTTGGATCACCACTTGCGATGCTGCAAGTAGAGCGCTTCAGTGTTGGACTTGACACCTGCTGGACTCTGGAGTCCAATGGTCGAAGACGACCACTGGGCTCATGTGAGTAACCTAGGCTCAAGGGGCTCACCTCTGGCGCAGGAACAGGCACGACCACAGTAGGTGAGGGCTGAGTCAAAGGAGTAGGTGATCCCATGCAAGGAGATGCATGTGTAGGAGACATGAGACTGGGTGTGACAGTAGGAGCAGGTGAGGCAGGACCACACACAGAGGCGGGAGTGCTGGCGGACACAGGTATAGGATCATGGGTGCATGTGGGACGAGAGGGAACAGGAGTAGAAGCCAGCTGTGCTGGATAGGTCTCTTGGCCGATAGCGATGATCGCTGGATCCGTAGACCGAGAAGTGGAGGGGGCTCAAACAGACACATCAGCCGGGTGAGAGGTGCTTGCAGGCTCAGACTCCCCCATCCGTGAAGAAGCCTCACACGTAGGAACGTGCGTGACAGATAGCAACGTGATTGAAGTCAGATCGCGATAGGTGAGGGACTCAAAGAAGAGCACGTCGCGGGACTCAACGGTGCGAAGACGAGCGGGGTCCCAAAAATGTCAGGCCTTCAACCATGGGGAGATGCCTATAAAGGCACACAAGTGACCCCGCGGTGAGACCTTGGACCCTCGGTATACTACGCAGATTCTAAGGATCCCCAGACACGAGCGAGACGCAAGTCAGCACGACGGCCAAACCAAAACTCGTACGGTGTAAGGTGGTCCGGAAGGGGACCGTGCAGGAGGCGGTTCCAGACCCACGTCATGTAGGTGAATCCTTCGAAGGCGAAGAACTCGGGGAGACCGCACTCAGACCACATAGCGCAGACCACATCCTCCATGGTGCGGTTCCAACGCTCACAGACATTGTTCTGTTGAGGAGTAGTAGGAGTGAAGACCTCGTAAAAAAACCCAGTGCTCGGCGAAGAAACTGTCCATGTCACAAAGAAACTCGCTATAGTGATTTGAACAGAAAGTATGCAGCGTATGGCAAGACTGCCGCTCAGCCATCACTAGCTAGAGGCCAACCGCGAGAGCGGCATCGCTTTTGGTGCAAGCTGTAGACCCACCGCATCCGGGTGAAGTCATCAGTCAAGGTCCGGACGTATCTGCCCCGATCGGACAAGGACTCGACAGGAAGAGGACCGGGAAGGTCCAAATGGACCAACTCAACAGGGTGAAGTGCACGATAACAAGAGTTAGGGTAGGTACAATGATGCATATTACTCTGAGCGCATAATAGACAGTCGATCTTGGGAGGCTTCTCGAAATAAGCCACATCAAGACGGAGTACGGGCTGTGTCTAAATGAGCTTCGACACAATGTTGGAGTCCACATGACATAGGCGGCGATGTAGCAGTCGCTAGTGCTCAGCCGAGAGAACGCCAGCGAAAAACACTCAAGCACGAGAAGAAGGGGAGGAAGAAGGAGGAGGAGAAATCCAAGAGACACAATATAGATCATCGATAACAGAGGTACGAAGAACAACGGTACGAGTATCAATAGTTGTCAGAGTCACGGAGTCTGTAGTGTGCTCCACAGAGAGTCCCATCAGTGTGTAGGCATGCATTGAAAGCAAGCTAAGCTCAAGGTCAGGCACAAAAAGAACCTTGGAAAGATACAAGGGGCCATACGAACCATCAAAGTACACAACCCCAACACCCTGGACTAGCAAGGGCTGACAAGAGCCTGTGCGAACGGAGCAAACAGACACAACAGGACCGAGAAGAATGAAGTCACTACGACGACAATTCATGTGATGATTTGCACCAAAATTGATGATCTAAGTGCCACCGGGATCATGACCGAAGGACGTCACTGTACAACGGGCAATGGAGCACTCAGCCTCAGACGGGCGCTGAGCAACAGGTGAGGAGGAACGACAAAGGGCACAGAGGTGCGACTCATGAATCCAATTGGTACTGTGAGGGCCATCTTCATCACATGCCAACTGGGATGGACCGCAGATCCGATCCTTGTCTGATCCCTACCTCGGCGACTTTCCTCGTCATAGCGTCTTCCCCATAATGCATCTAAAGTTGGCGGAGATGCTTTTGAAGCTCGCAAATCTCCCTCCCGTGGGTGTCATCCTTGATGCCAGGCATGTCGGAGTTCTCATCCAAAGGATCGAAAAGTGGAGGGTCATGTCCCGCTGCTGTCCTCGGTGTAGATGCTGACTCCTGTGTAGAAGGTATGGCACCGTCGACTGCCCCAGATATCTGTTGTGGGGCCGTGGACGGACCGTGAATAAGATCAGTTAGCGCACGGATGGCATCAGTCTATTCCTGTTGGTGACGACAAATCTCATCCTACAGACAATGCAGGTCCGCAATGGTCTGCGAGCGTGGGCTCATGACCCCTGAGGAGGAGGAAGAGGGATCTAGTGGTCTTTTACCCTTGTCACCGGTCGGAGCCAAGTCAACGCTCGGTATGGACCGGGACATCAAAATGATCAGATTGCAAAACTTTCACCATTTCTCAAGGGTTTGCAGTGATGGTAAAAATGATGTTTCAGCCAAGAAATTGGCCAAGTGTTGGTACTGACGTCATCACTCACAACGATGATGTCATCATGAAAGTTGTCCAAATGAGGCAAAAATTGGTGGGATTATGCGCCAAAGGATGCTGAATGAAATAGCAGTGGTTTTGTGCAAAAAATACCTTTATAAACTTATAAATGTCACCGTATTATTTTCAGCCCAAAATCCGAAACATAATTCTAGATCTTAGAGTGTTGTTTCACTTCTTTGAGCCTATAGGACATGAAATGAGGCAGGAGTAGAAGCGATGGATAGGGTCCTGCAAGAGCTTTCTAACGAGATCTTACACGTCAAACGTGGTGGTCAAATGGGGAAGTTGCTGGCAGCACCGCCAGCGGGGGTCACGGCCGCCCGAAGCGCCTTTGCTTGCGAATGCAGCTCCAGCCGCCATCCTGAAGCGCCCATGGACCCCAATGAACCTTGCCTCATTGGCGAAACATCCATCCAAGGGCACTTCGGCCGCAGTGGGCGAGAAAGTCGCTCCGCTGTGCTCTGGGTCGAACCGGTACGTCTCCTGTTTTCTGGAGGTGTGCCTCCCACCTTTGCACGGCCGTATCTTTCTCGTCCTCGCACCCAATGACCCGGTTCCTGGGTCGATTTCGCACGGTTTTTCATGTAGAATACAATGGGAGCATCAAATCATGCATCTGACCTCAGCATGATGACGTAATCACCGCCTCGACCGGCGGCTCCCATAACAGTAAACTGTACAAGTTGACGGGAATGTCACAAATCACAACACGCACAACAGTTGGGAACCCTATGACAACCTTCAAGGCGTCGATTACCTGATCAACGTATGTTTCCACCGTCACTGGTCCATATGCACGCCTGGTTTTTGTGGCTCAAAGGTGGGCAATTATTACGTACCAGACGTACACGAGTCCCAAATCTTCCCGAGTGGGCATTTTTGTCATCACGTAAACAACCCACAGTGCGTCGAGACCTCGATTTTCGCTCCGACGATCGAGGGAATTTCGGCCAATGGCCCTCGCCTTGCGGCAAACCTACTGTGTGACAGCTCCGACCAGTTTCGAGAATCATCGACAACAGTGTCACGACCTTTGGGTTGACCTTTGAGACATATCTAGATCTATAAAGAAGCATCTCGCATCTTTGCTGTCAATCTTTGAAGGCCCCCCGACTCCTCTGTGGAGCTTCTCGAATCTGAGCACTCACGACGTGACTCCACATGCGTTGCTCGACGGTCAACCCAACGACCACGGCTGTACATCATTCGTAACTCGACACTTGTATAAAATTGTTTGATCACTTCACACTTATCATAGAGGTACACTTGGCGCTAATTATGAAACGCTCAAGTGTGTAGAATTCTTATTTGTGTTCTGCCTCACAACTTCTAGCTGTTCACCATCTATGATTTGTTTGACATAGCTCTCCAAGTATTGTTTTGAATATTGGGTCATACATTTCTTACTTCTCAATTCACGAGGCATGGTGTTCATTGTTGCGTACCAAATGTACACGAGTTCCTAATCATACCGAGTGGGCATTCCTGTTACTAAGAAAACAGCCTATCGCGTCACAAGATCGCGTTATTCACTCGTACGGTCAAGGGCAAACCGGCCAATGGCCCCGCCCTGAGTGTGTTGTGATTCGTAACGTTCTTGTACAATTTACTGTGACCACTCAGCCGTGTCCATACTCGTGCAGATCCCTAAGGCAGGCCCTAGTGACACTGGTGCGACGAATGGTGGCGAACTACCGGCTTGGAGCTAGCCGACTACCGTTCCAGAGCCCCAGATGCTGCTGGGACTCTCTGCTGTCTTCTCTACAGCTTGCATGCGTCTTTTGACGGACTCGCCATGAGCCCTGTTTGCATGTTTTTTACATTGTATATCCACCGTCTGATGATGGATGCATTCATGTGACCAGTTGTAGCGTCCGTCTTTTGATCCTGCACGTCTAGGTTCAGACGGCGTAGCATTCTGACATGTGTGCACAAAGTTACGGCCAAAACAGTGGTTTTGGGCCGGTTTTAGGAGAGCTCTTGGACTGCCACATGCGACACCCGCCGTGCGCCGCGGCAGGTATTTTTGCCTTGGACCTGTCATTTGTTATCTCTCTCTGCAATTGTATTCAGTTTGAGTTTCCTGACACTCTGTTCGTGTCCCAACCCAGACCCTTGCAGTTTTGTCTCTAACTTGTGACTATTGTCACACGCTGACCTGGCGCTGACGCCTAGTGTCGCGGCAAGTGGTTAGGAAGGTTCTAGGAAATTTCTCATGGTATCAGAACAACAAGCCAGAGCTTGGTGTGCTGCACAGCAGAGATGCAGCAATCGCAGCAGCAGTGAGTAGCAGCAGCGACAACAACACACAGCAGCAGCGACAGGTCATGGGAGGACCCACCAACCTGCACCATTGCAAGGCGTAGGCCGCAACACCTGTGTGACAGAGGAGTCGTGCAGGAGGGGTGCAGCAATGTAGGAGCACGCCAGCGCAGCAGCGCCATAGCAGCTGTCCACCAGCGCAGCAACAGTGCTGGCAGTTTTGACCACATCATCAGCAGCAGCAGCAACATCGGCGGCGGCATCAGAAACATCAGCAACAGTAGCCGCCAAAGTGGCTTGAGGCCATTGCCATCACGCTCGATGGCAGCAGCAGCAGCAGCAACAACAGCAGCGTGCGCCACCGCTGCCCCTGTCCGTGCAACTTCCTAGAAGCCGCACGGACGTGGAGGAGCCGCGGAC
>SZWC01018118.1:34320-46264 GCA_023375785.1 Penium margaritaceum | reverse complement strand
CTCAGAAAAAAAAAAAAAAAAACAAAAAACCCTTAGTGAAAGGAGGGGGTGGGTTTGTGCACGGGTTGCATTTCAAACAAGGGAATAAAGAAGGAAAATAAAAAAAAATATTAATGGGGAGTTTTCGGCTCCCCATTGTTGAGGGGGGCAAAACACATTGTTTGTGCTTGTGACTTGTCATATCCCTTTGAACATTGGTTGCTACAAAGACAATGCTTGTCTCCCCAATGAGGCCCTTGTTGGTCTTCACTCTGTGTAATTGTTTCCCAAAACAAGTTGCTGTTGTTGCACTAAGGTGCACGAGGTTGCATAGTAACCCATGCAACTTTGGTTGGGAGGCGATCACAAAAGAACTTATGACGAAAACATAGAGAAAAAAAGAATCACGTGAAATAACCAGGCTTAAATTTGTAACTCTAACTCTAGAATTTTGGTTAGAAGTCTGTTTACAAGTTTCCCTTCTTGTCAAAGTGCTCCCAAAAAGCATCCTGTGGATTGATTTATGGACAAACAATGCGAGATGCCTAGTTCGACCCTGCTTTCGACTTTGAGTCACGCTCGCCTTTTGTCGCCAGTCCGTGATGCTCGAAATGATCTTGGTGTAGCGGAGAGGCCTATAGTCGAGGTGCTATTCTGTCAGATGCATATATGCGACTACAAATCGCTATGGCCGCAGAAAACAAACTAAGCAAAAATCTTGTTGACTTGCCATGCAGGTAAATAGTCGCACTGAGGAGAGATTCCATGCGTCCGCAATACACTGATGGGGTCGCCAGCGGAGGCGTTTGGCCGTTCGATAGTTGCATTTTCTTCCATCTTGCGGCTGAGCACTTTCCATCGGCAAGCCTATCGAAGTAATGCGAACGCCGGGGTAGGAGGTACGTGGCTGAAAAGTGGCGCGTGTGGATGCAAAGTGGGATGGAAGGGTCCCGTATTCTCTTCAGCCATGTACGATTCACGGTCAATTGGCCTTTTGATCGGCATATAAGATGGGCAACTTCTATGGTAGCAGTTGTCGATACAGTGGCTATTAGAACTCGGCATAAACTAGACATCAAAATTCATTCTCGACATTGCTTGGATATCCGCTGTCGAAACAGGTAATTTCTCTCGTCACGATTCTCGCTCGGCAGTCCGAGTAGGTGCGTGGCGCAATCGCAGCAACTCGGATATATCTGCCCTTGACTTATCTTAAATAAATATTGTAAATTAATTACACGTGCAATTTTTTTGCTTTCTATTCATTTTTGCACACGAAATTTTACGGAGACTATGTTCTGCACATTCATTGTATCCATACATGTCCATGTCTATGTACATTTACATGCATCCATCCATGCATTTGCATAGATGGAATAAAAAATAGAAAATATATTCATTTTTGAACTACTTCCTTCATGTATGTATTGTTCGACCATCTCGTGTAAATGGTCCATGGCATTTTTGACTGTAACCGCCAATTATAGTTTCAATATGACTAGTAATTTGTGTTACATAATTATTTTTGCTATGTAAATTTATTTAATATTTCAGCCTTTAGCAATTAGATTCAAGATTTCTGATTTTGGTCAAATTTAAGCTGAATTCGTGTATGTAGCTTCATCTATCTTGGAATCTGCACAAGTTGGTTTGTCACTAGTTTATGCTACGTTCGGAGAATGATGTGGTCAAACGAGCTCGTCTCGTTGACCACTCGGGCGCGTGTGAGAGAATCAAAGTCAGTTTGTCTTAAAAATTTGACCCTTTCTTGTGTCCTACAGAGACAAAAACTAATAGTCATAGATCGGAGATTTGCAGACGTCCCAAAGATAGGTACACGAACTGATGAAAATAGGTTGATACGTAGTATGAGAACCGGAAAAGATAAAACAGTGTAATTTCATTATCTTGTGGAAGAAAAATCACGTGTGCACTCAACCTGCTCCTCATATAGAGTCGGGCGGAAACCCTGGTGATGATTGGTGTTGACATAGCACACTGCCGTAGTCGACTACGGGAGAAAAGTATGCAAGAAGTCTTCGCACATCCATTCGGTGGCTTTGTCAGCTGACGTGGGACCCACGGTAAACGACGGAACGACCCCACGATGTCCCCGAACGACGCGACCTCACGCGTCTGATGCCGGGGGCGGAAAGCTGCAGTGGTCGTATTCGGCACACCATCCACCAGTGGCCTCTCCGAAACACGGAGACAAGTGCGTTGTTCCGCAGCGTTTTGTTTTGTATCTTGTAGTGAGCGCCAATGACGTGGCAGGTAAGGGACTGACAGATTTCTGGTTCGGCAGACTACATTTGTGTCGTGCGTGTTTCAAGGATGTATATTGTCGTGGAGGATGTCCCGCCGACCTCCTCCACGACAGTTTGTCGATACAAAATGGCAGGATTGGTAGCGAAACCAGAATTGCATCGATACATTTATCGACCAGAGGGCGTCGCGGAGAGTCGCATGGCGACCCCCCGCGAGGCCCTGTAATGTGTCAACCGCCTCGCGAACTCCCGTCGCTGTTGACTCACTGTTCCACTGGCCGAGGGATCCGGGCTCAACTCCCGGTGGGACATCAGCCCTTCACAATTTTTTTGTCAAGTTGTCGTGGGCTTCCGGTTCTGGCGCTGCTGCTCGCCTTATTGGCGCGTAGGTACATTTTTTCTGGGCAGCGCCTAAAACAATAAATTTTTGTTGTGGAAGAGGTTCGATGCCGCTCAATATAAAAAAAAATGCTGCGGAACAGCGCAAAGAGCAGGGAAGCAAGTCGGCGGCATCCAATCAAAGATGGCAGCACAGACTTTTTCTTTGGGCAAACTTCTGCGAGGCGACAACATTCGGCAACGTCGAGGGCTGGTAAGACTGGGAAGCCCCTGTTCGAAAGAACTACTAGCGATGACTGCCCGTTTCATCCTCCGGTCCATCTGGTCTCTAGATTAATCCGACCTGACGGGAAAGCCTAACGATGGAGGCCGCCGTAATGGGGACATCGCGAGCGGCCTGGAAATTGTGAAAACAAATGATTATCACATTCCTTCACACAAAGTTCATGCAGAAATGTTGCCATTGACGATAAAAGACAAAAAACCCCAAATACAAACCAACGTTAGGATTCCAAAGCTAGCATCCAGCTATGCTGAAACAAATTATTTGATGTATTCTCAAGCGCCCAGAGCGTAGATCATCTGGGTATCAAAGCAACTCGTCCAGCCGTTCCGGTCGACATAAAACCTCAACCACTGCTGTAGGTTTTGCGTCTCTGGTAAGACTAGAACCAGGCAGGTTCGAATCTCCGAAGTGAATAGGAGAAAGACACCTCGTATAAGGACAAATCCGCAACCCATATTTTTTTGTCAATTCATCCTTTTTCTTTTTGCGAGACGTCACCGTAAGAGAAACGGTAAACCAGATATCAGTCTTGCAAAAAAAATCCTCAAAGTACGATCTTAAACTTTGGAAACTTCAGAAACTTTAGAAACTTTGCCAAGAAAAACTCTCTCGAATATTAAGCTACATTAGAGAAGTAAAGCTTGGCCCAGACACAAACAAAAGTCCAAATTGTTTTGTAAGTGTGCCTGAAGAATGAAGCATTGCTTCATTTTCATGAAGATCATGTGAGCTGTCGGATCCAAGGATGTCTACTATAAGAGTGTCACTCTTCTCTTTTCAAGGACAAGGTCGGAAATAGCCAAGACAAGAACTTCTGTTTCACATGAGGTTTGATGTAAATGTGATATAGATCCAGACCTAGGGAAATGCACAATTGATTCCAAATACATTATGATAAACACATGGAGAAAATATCGTGGTAAAATAAGTGAACACGATGTTTGACTATATTATACGAGTTATTTTTAACTATTATATTAGAATGTCAGCAACACAAGAAGAAATTTCCTAGTCCCTTATGTATGAAAAATTTGATACTACAATCAACAAAACAATGCCGGTTTTTGTAACAGAAAAGATGTTTTTCTTGGGTATAATAACTGAGAACAAACCACGTAAGTTAGATGGAACTTCAAGGGTACTCCATTGATGTTAATTAAAAATTTTAACTGATCCCAAATTGTGCAACATCAACATTTGTCACAACAATGTTTTCCGCCTTGTATGTCCAACTGGTAATGTATGTGATTTTCTACTATCAATTGTTGTGTACAATGGAACATGAAATATAATATGCTTTCAGGTTCTGTTTAAACCCATTCCATGGATGAGGTAGTCTCGAAAACACATCTAAAAGGAATGTTCAAAATGGTGTAGGAACAAAACATGGAAAGAGCAATCCATAGAAGATATAACTGATTAAGAAAGTTGTGACATTGTGAAATCAATTTCTAAGTTACATCAAATTGGAAACTATGCAGTCTAAAATAATAAGCATGAGGTCAACATTGGTTGCACACATTTCAAATCACAACACTTTACCATTGGAATGAAATGCTTTCCATATACAAAGCATGTATCGATTCATCATCTTATGATGGATCTCAGCCCCTTTTAAGCTTGTTTAACATAACATCAAGGAATGCAGATAATGTTGATTAAGAAACATATGGAGTTGCATGACATGCACAATTTATGCAACCTGACTAAATGATGCCTTATGGGGTTAAAATGAATAATATAGCAATGATGTCCTAAAAGACGTGATACTATCCACTAGATAACTAGAATGATGAAGAAAGTTTAGGTTTTATTTATGATTCAGCATAGTCCATTATATTCCATTGGTTGATTTCTATCTTAAATAAAGAAAAACAATTTCCTTATTTGTATTAATGTTCATATTTCTGATTAAAAATTCAATTACCTGGTAATTCACGTTAAATTGTACATTGCTGAGATTTTGAGAAATATTTTCATCAAAATCCAGAGAAGGGGGAAATAAAAGATGTCTAAAAACTTTCTATCGTATGTAAGGGGAGATAAGAAGGGGATGTAAAGAGTCTTCAGAAAGCAAAAGTGAGGATGTTGTGTGACCATAAAGTTGTGATACTTCATTTTCAGTTTGGAGCTACTTTGACTAAGCCGCTAGCTGCCAATAGTAAAATAAAATGCGTTTTTCATGATATCACAAATCATCCAATTTAAGAAGAAGATGTTTCTTTGTTATTTATGGCTTAGTATTTCAAGGAATAAACTTGAGAAATAATAAAAAAACTTATAAGAGGTCATAAAAAGAAGTTTCATTTATGGAACGTATTACAACAAAGTTCTAGAAGGTATTTTGAGGTTTCCGTTATCCACGATGTCCTAGTTATTGTTGCGGGATCAACACTACGGCTCTAACAATCAAAAGAATGGACGTGCATTTCCTTACTAGGTTGTATCTGGTTGTTTTCTTCTTTTTGTGTTCTAATACCAGATTTGGTTTAAAATGAAACAAGAAGCATGAGTTTTTTTAGACACTTGAAAGAAGTCTCAAACTGTCTGCATAAAATTATGACATATAGGAAGGAAATCATTGTCATTAAATGGAATTTAATGCTAAGAAAGAGCATTTTCTATGTGGATGTGCGTAACGAAACTTGAAAATCTACACCACCTGCAATTCATGCATAAATCATGTCAACATTCAGAGAATAACATTGTAAAATATAAGTTTATGATTGATTTGAGTATAGTATCAATAGGAAATACACTGCATTTCTCAAGAAACCTAAGAGAATTGATGTAACCATGTGATGTAAACTGACGTAACATTAAAGTAAATGAGGGATTATCAATTAAGGAATATTTTGGATCTCAAAAAGTTCCATACTTGGTACGAACTATCATTCTTCATTACTTTCCCATGATATGGTTTTAGTTGTGGTTTTTTTGATTTTGTATAAAGCATCTACAGACAACATAAGAAAGTTATCTTCTCAAACAATTTAAGGGTTTTCTTTAGCAAGGTAAACAAGGTGTGATACAAAAGCATATGTTCTCTCAATTTAAATGATAATTGGCCATTTGCGTATTATCTGCAAAGCATCTTGGTCTCAACATTTGACTTAGTTTTGTTTTCAAAATAGATGAGATGTAGTCGAGATAGCAAGTTTAATTTCATATGGTAACCTTTCTTTTTTTTAAGATACAACTAGGCACTTTTATCCCCATTCACACAATTCTTTATACGTTGTAAAATCTTGGCCTGTTAAGGAAAAAATTAAACTATCAGATTGGTTTATGAGATATTGAATACATTTTCTCAAAGTTACAATTTTGAATCAGTAGAAGATACGTTTTTGAAGTGGATTATCTGTTTTGGCTTGGAAAATAAAACACATTTGCTAAATATGATAAAGACCTATTCTAGATTAGGCTAATGATCATAAATTTTTTTTTTTATGAACACTGAATAGTGAACATAAAACGTTGTCTCTGCTGAATTAGTGACTAGTGACATTATACATTCTTCCATGTCCTAAAGCAATTAGCAAATTTCTGAGTAATCAAACATTTCTTCACAATCACATGAAGCATGTGGATATTGGATGGGATTGCCAAAGTCCATTTCCTCATCAAATGTAATGGTTGTAACTCCATTAATGTAGCATTTAACTTGAAATTGGTTAAGAATATTCATGGGAAACATATTTGAAAAAGCAAAAAAACTTTGTGGTATTCTGTTTCAGGACCAACATGTTGCTTTACAAAATAGAGCCATGAGAGACCAAACAACATCACAAGACCAAGTGACATATAAAGGTCGAATAATTCTTAAAATTTCATGCCTTAATGTACTTTTGAATGTACTTCAGTTTAATGAAATAGTAAGTTCTTGTATATTGTGGAACAAGTTTTCTACAATACTCTTTTTTTATGATGCTTCAACATCAACAGCATCTTTATCCTGAGGTGCAATCATGGATATCTATTTGGAAGTTGTTTTTTTCTCATCCCTGACAAAACATTCTTTGATTATCATGATTTGTGAAACTTAAATTTTGGTCTTTTCTTAAATGAATTTTTTTTGGAGGTTACTTCTTTGAGAAACATGATTGAGAAAAAATCATGTTAGCAGAGTAAGACGTCATTGCTTTAGATGCAGATCTATTTTTGTTACACATACAATGCTGAAGATAACTATTGTTTTTAGTGAATTTCATTCATAAACTATAATTCGTATTAAACTATAATAAACTAACCTAATGTTTGATAACATGAAGTGAGGTATTTCCTTGATTGTTTAATTAAGATGATTTCAGACTTTTTGTGCATAATATTACCATGAAAAATATTAATGGAAACGATTGAATTTTCTACTTCGAATTCAACCATAAAAGCACAATTTTGGGACATGTTATGCTAGTGTCATTGTGCAAAAGAAGAATTTTTGTCCAAGAAGAATAAAGCAGAACACAAGGTACCCTTAATAAATTCAAACACTCAAGAAAAAGATGAAATGATTTCATGCAAAAGAAGAGCATTTTGAATTCAAAAAACGTGTAGTTTGTGTTTTTTACAACACTCACATTGAATGGAAACCAAATGAAAGGCGAGGATTTCTGCTGATTGTTCATTTAATGACTTTTCAATGTAAAATGATATATTGAGGTTTTCTTGCTGACTATATGAGTTTTACAGATTTTACTTTGTTTATTGAAACGAAGATGATGGTAAAAGCACATATGTGTTCGTTCTCTGTATACATGTCCCATTTCAATAATGATGCTTTTGGTTTTCAGAATTCAGAATTTTCAATTATGGATAACAGACGTGTTCAATTTGTCCACCCTACGAGTTCTTAATTGCTTGCTCATATCCATACCCTTGTTTTTTCCTCTTAAGAGGTCAAAATGAGCCGTCTATTTGCTAATCAATTCTGCGACTACTTTGTGTTGGAAGGTCGCTTAGTTGTTCCACTTTTTTGGCGTCATTTTGTTCAACAATTCAAAACAATTCTTCTTTTGTTGCAATGTATACATCAACAGCGAGCAATCATTTGATACGTATAAAGCATTTTGATGTGCCTTGATTTCATCTTTCGAAGCATAGGCTCTGATGCCATTGTCAATGTTGTGGGTTGTTTCGCTTTTAACTGTGAAAATGAAGTGATCACTTTGGAAAAACATGAAGAGTAAGGAAAAATACAACATAAGGAAATTCCATATGATAATATCATTGAAATGTTAAACCGCGGAAAAATATTGTAATGTTTTTCTAAAAATATGATGTGGTTCTCAGAAGGATACAAATATGTTTGTATTGAATTCAAAGAATATGTATTAATTGTGTACAGTTTCTTCAGATGCCATCATTATAGGTTTTGATATGAAAAGCTTCATTTCTATTCATAAACACTTTTTTAGTGATAACATAACAACAGGTCTACCCCTATAGAGTTATCATGAGGGTGAGAATGATGTGGTTGATGAGGAGCATGGATAAGTTTTACAAAGCATGAACTGAATGTGCAGAAATTCTCTTTTACAAGTGGTGATGTAGTAACTTTTGAGTTTTAATCAATTGTTGCATGTTTTTTTTGATTCAATGAACTTTTCCTATGTTCTATATTTCCTTTATTTTCATGTCTTTCCAAAGTGCTTAATTCATGTACATACGTAAGCACCCTGTGAGGAATAGTTTTTGACTTTTATGAGAGAGCTAGAGAAGAAGAAAAATAGAAGCAATGGGCCTTTTTTCCATCTCTAATGTGAACAAGGATTTTTTGACAGAATGTTTATTTAATCATTAAAAAAACATTGTAATACATAAAAAATATATAATGAAGCCTTTAAAAGAATTAAAAGAATTGTTTGGAAACAAAATTTGAGAAAGCATTAGCACGACAATGTGCGCATATGACTCAACTTCCATTTTGGCACTTGTAATGTGAGTGATGTCCAAAAGATGCAGTAGCTTCCAACCACACTCCATACTATCATGATCTATATGGAAAGTAGAGAGGTATAGATTGATATTGTAGCTCATTGAAGTAATTTATATATTTCTAAAAAGCATTTTTTCCATTACACAAATTCGTAGCAAAATCCAATTTGACCTATTCATTTATGTATCAAAATATATACTTGAGAACCTCAAGCGTTTTCAAAGATAAATCGTAGGATTTTTATAGGGTTAATCCTTGATTTGTGATTGAGAATCATAAGAATGATTTCATTTTACTCCAAAACCAGTCATGCATTTAAGATAAAGATTTTATTTGTTTACATTTCGACTTTTAGAGTACGAGAAAGCACAATTAGAGGATGACTTTTGCAAATTGAACTTCGTTAACAAAACTTGTCACATTTGTAAATAAAAAAATTAGATGTCTTTGATAACATTTAAAACAAATGCATCATTTAATTTCTTTATTGTTCGTGTAAATGTTCTTCAAAATTCTCTGAGTACTTAATGTTTTGCACAACTTTAGATAAGTTGAGTGAAAAAGGTTATGCACATTTTTGTGCGAAATGAGGTTCCATTTTGAAATATTTGTCATTTATTTTTTTTCCTCTTGAACCCTCTTGAACCCTCTTGAATCGATGTATGTGACACCTTCTATGTTGGAAGTTTGAATTTTTACCCCTCAAGGAGGCCTAAGCACACATTGTTATAGAAACAAAGAATGTTCACGGTAAGTGAAAAGCAAATCAAAACTTTATAGTTATTAAACATGCTTTGGAATGAAATTTATACGAGGAAAATGTAGACACGTTTCATTATTTAAACATGCTACAGGAAAACATCTACGTATTTCAATAGATAAGCCATAACACACTAAGACATTTGTTGTGCTTCTTTCAAATATTCCAAGAGTTACGTTACTTATAAAATGTTTATTTGAGAAGAGATATGTGATTTTTAAGATAATATAAACTCAAAATAATGACTACGTAACATAGAAAAACAAAACAATTCATTGATATTGAAACTCAATTTGATATGCCATAGGGAGCTTAAGATATAAAGCACCATGATTTTCAAGGTTAAAAAAAATAAATACATATTTACTACTTGTTTCAATGTAGTTACGAAATAATCATATTTGTTTATCCACCAAATTCTGATCACAAAAAAATATTTAGCATTTTTTAAAAACGTGGTATATTTCTCCCTCCTCTTTTATCTCGTCTTATTCTTTGCATATTGTTACAAAAATAATCTGACTTGGATTCAATAGTTTGATAAGAAATCCATGATGACTATGGTTCTACGTAGGTTTCCCTATTTGCGACTGACAAATGGGGTTGACAAAGTGTGGTCCTTATGAAGCATTCTTAGGTGAATATGATCTGATTTGTTCTATGTTTTGTTTTGTGGCTAAGGTAGGCTTATGGAATTTCCTATCCTGTGTAGATTGCGTGTTTTGTATCACAATGTTTTTTTTTGTGTGACTTTGTATCTACACCTTATGACCTTTGGTGTCACTTATAGGTAGTTCAAGATAGGAGTTCATGGTTAAACACATAAGTGTAAAGATGAGCATACATAATGTCTTCAAATGGTGTAGAATTTCTTAAGGAATGATTGAATGTAGTATGGTACAATGTTAGCATGGTAATGAGGGAAACATTAGAGGAATATATTTGTTTTTCCTGTGCATATGTTTGTGTTTCTTGTCTTTCATGGCAAGGTTTTTCAGTGCTTGATTACAAAAGAGGCCAATACGTATTCATTTGAACAAAAAATTCTTGATTTGATGTAGAAAAGAGCTTTAGGGATTCGACTAGGGGTTGTTTTTGTTTGGCCAGAAAATTTGGTGGAAGATGTAAGCTGGTTTTTTCCTTGTTTTACGTCTTTGTTGTTTCATAAAGAGTAGTTGATACAAAAAGGTGTTAAGAATCCCCTTAGGATTTATTCATGCTATTTTGGGTTGCTAATCTATTGAAACACAATATGTGGCTTCATTTTATTAGTTTACAATTAATTATCATTAACTTTCTTGTTCAAGTCGAACAACCTAGAATCAAGGAGATGAAGGTTCCTAGAAAGAACGTTTCAAAATATACGGATGTATTGAATACAAGATATCAAGTCTAGATTGTGGTTCGTATAGAGAGAAAAATTTATTCAAGAGCATGTGAGTAAGAGAAAGAGAGAAAGGGGATGAGTGAGGAAGCAAGCAGGCAAGAAAGGGTGGTCTGAAATAAATACAATGGACTTGAAAGAGACGAAGTTGTGAACAAGGGTGAGGAAAAGGACAAAAAACATGCAACATGTTGATAATCGATGGGATATGTTCCTAGGCTCTTTGCACCTACTTCATTTCTTGCACGATATTACAAGCTTGGTGCAATGTTTTTGAGATGTTAGTGTCTACTTTGGTTGGATCTAGTGGGATATGTCATATAAAGTACAATAATACTTAGGTGAATTTTGCATGATTATCTTTTTTTTGCTTTATACTACAAAGCTAAGCATGGACAATATCCTTTCCTTTGAATTTCTTTTGTTGTGCGGTGATAGCACCTTTGTTGGTATCTTGCGTTTTTCGTGTGTATGATGATTGCCACACATAAAAACTTCATGGTTTGTGACACATGCTAGAATCTAACATGGAAAAGGGGTGGGCAACCAGTTGAATTCATGGTGGAGGCTAGAAAAGTGGTTTTTTTTCTTCCTCATGGTAGAGGAATGTATCTTTTCCCTCAACTTTAGGGAGAGTGTTTTTATGGTTGGAAAATAGTTGAGGTTGAGAACAAGTTAACGCACAAAATGGAATTTGATTTTATGTAGGAATGTTTCTTAATGTAAAAGTTCTTGAATCTTTGTGGTTTTATTGTTTTAGCGAGAATGATTGGTTGACATCGTAGGCTGTTTTTGGTTTCTTTTTTGTGTTCTTTTTGGGAAAGAGATAGAAGATGATCCATAGTGGATTTTTCATGTAGTTGCATGTGACTAAAGATTTTTGGACTAGATTGTGGTTGAAGAGGACCAAAAAAGTCTACAAGGAGTAAGCAAGAGAAAGAAAGAGAGAGAGAGAGAGAGAGAGAGAGAGAGAGAGAGAGAGAGAGGGAGAGAG
>SZWC01018118.1:14002-26397 GCA_023375785.1 Penium margaritaceum | reverse complement strand
ATGTGTCAAATGCTTGAAGAAAACATCATCACGACTGGTGATGATAAATTGAGTGTGGATGTCGTAGAACTACCAACCTTTCATGTTGGGGCTTTGTCCGACAAGCAAATCCTAAGTTGCTTTGTCGACAAGCTTTCTACGACGTTCTTCTAGGACATGGAGAAGCACCCTGCAACCAAATGTGAGAAGCATGGTGATGATCGACTTGTAGTTTTTCCATGCCAAAAATGGAGTCATGTTTGGTAAGGCTGTGTGCGACACACGATTTTGCACCAAAACAGCTTGCATCAAAGCATAAGGCCAATAGGAGTTGTCTAGCTGCGGCCCTAGAAACATAAAATTGAACGTTTTGTGAACTGCGCAATTTGCCCTTTTTATGACACCATTCTGTTGCAGGGTATATGGTGTAGAGAACTACTGCATAATTCCCATGTCCTCAAGCTGTGAGATGAATTTTATACTAGAGTACTCGTCTACATTGTCAGAGCGTAGCACTTACAGCTTCCTTGTGCATTGCTTTGCTGCCCTTGCCAGCAATTAAAAGACATAGGTTGGTGTTTCATTTCTGGTTTGAAGAGGGTAGATCCAAAGAAATTGTGTTGCATTATCCATAAGGATGAGGAAGTAACGGTGTCCACTGTATGCTATCCGTGAGGGGAGCGGTGCGCAAATGTGGGTGTGAACCAGTCTCTGTTTTGGATCATTTGGCACGTGCCAATAGGAGGGAACATTTGTCATGGAAACTTGGCACAAACGTATTCCTTACAAGGCCTACTTCTGCTTTGGCTACTTTTCTTGATGTCGAGGTCGTTGACATGGCGCTTCTTCACCATGGATTCCACCAACTGATTGCTGATGTGGCGAAGCCTCTTGTGCCACATCAAAGCATCTGCACCTACTGGTTGATGTAGACTTGCTATTTTAAATGGGGAGTCCATATCATTTTGAGCTGCTGTGCTAGAGCCCGGTTCAATCATATCATGAGGAAGGAGCTGACATTGTACAAAGGTTTTTCCTTCATGGATTTTGAGCGTGACATGGTTTTTGTCTCTAATTACGTGAGCTCTTTTCTTCATGAGTTGGCTCAGAGAGAGTCCGTTAACGACAATGTCAGGTATGTAGAGAACGTTACCAAAACTTACCTGTGCTCCATCATACTCTGTCACGGTCATTATGCCCTTGCCAAGCACGGGCAACTGTCACATAGCTCCAATTTGAAGGCTTGTAGTTGTGGAGGCTGGGTACCCAACATGCGGCGAGTGAACCAGCTTGTCGCCTTTAATGTCTGACAACTGGAACACAGATGTAGTGTAATCAAGCTACTATCCTGTGCCTTCCTCCTTTGCGTTCTTGTCACTCTCTTGAATACCCTTTTTACTCCATTCTCCTCAACTCTCCTTCTCTCCCCCTCAATTCTTTCCCTTGAAGTTGCTGTACATCCTCCCTTTTTCCTCATCGTGCAACCTCTTGAAGTAGTGTTTCTTCACGTGCCCTTTCTTCTTACAATAATAGCACAAGATATCAGGGTGTGATCCAATCAGCTCGCCTATGGCACTGTTGGTAGTTGCCTTTGGAAGGGAGCGCGTCGACTCATGGGAGTACACTGACTTCATCACTGCATGGCTATTTGAGAGGGAGTGAGAAATGCTCTTCTCTTATTCATTTTGGTAAGCTGCATTGTTGGAAATGCAAGATTTGTACTTGTAAGTTGGCAGTTTCTTTGCTCTGTTAATTTTATCTTGCTGCCATATGCCTCTATGAGTTTTGTTTTGGGTTTGAATTTGAGAACGTTTCTTCACGCCATCACAATCTCTTGTGAGGACGTTGAGTAGGAAATTCACAGAGATTAGCTCAGAGATGGGAGTGTCTATGATGACAAGTTGGTGGCGGAGCGATTTTGCCTTGTTGATGTAGCTCTCAATGTCACTTAAGTTGCTGAGGCTTATGTTGGAGAGCCCTGTGAGGAGATGAGACTTGAAAGTGGAGTCGCTTGACATGTAGGTCCATAGCAGATAGGACCATGCATGTTTGGCTGGCTCTACCATTGCCTCGTACATGCAAATGGCTTGCTAAATAGGAGGACTTATCTCGTTGTCAAACACCATGTATGCAGCTTGCGTGAAGAAGTTGAAGTCCAACACGATGTGTGGTGGAGATCCTAGGGAAACAGGAACATAATAGCTTGTGTAGAACTTCCAGATGCTTTGAATATGGGCCATTGAATTAAACTTGTGGGCCCAGTGCGGAAAGTTCTCACCATCAAATTGGTCGGTCTTGATCTTATGCAGATGTAAAAAGGCTGCTATTGTTGACAGAATATCCTGTAGCCCCTAGTTCCCAAGTCCTTGTGTTGGTGATGTTAGTTTACTTGTAGGACACCGCTGCACATTTGTTGCGATTGGTTACGCCTTAAACATTATTTGCACTTCGAGATGTGGTTGACCCATGTATGTCTGAGGCATTGGTGCTTGAGGAAATGGCTAAAATGGTGCCATTGTGGGTATGCACAATGGAACCTGTGGCTATTAAGTTAGAAACTACTACTGCATTCCTACTTGTGTTGATGCTACAAGTGGCACATGCAAAGGAATGATAGGACGCTACATGACTGGTTGAGGCCTTGGCTGACGTTGATGTGCAGATGATGCTTGTGAAGTGTTTTTGCTGCTGTTGTTGCTCTTGTTGTATTTGTAGTAGTTGTTGTTGCGGCTGGTTCTGCTGTTGTAGCCATGCCCTTTGCTGCTTAAGCTGATTCATCTCAGCATCACATGTGAGCTACTCCTTCTGGTTGAGTAGCTCTTGTGCACCTAGTTTCTACCTGAATGCCATGGTCTTTTGCCTCATAGCCTGGTGCATAGGTGCTCATTTATGCGCCATGAGCATTGCTTCATCCGCCAAGCATTGCGCTTCTTTTGCTTGACGATCTACCTGCTCTACACTATGACGACCCTGATATTGTCCCATGCACAAACTTAGCAGGGTATAATTTTTATGAAGAGATGAAGGGTTTGCACCTGAATTCTTGATCTTTATGTTGCTTACGTAATCCTCGTTGCCTCTAACATTTACAGGCTGGATCCCACCTTGGGCGCTTGAAGACGTTAGTTGCTCGCTAGCGTAGGCAAATGGATTCCACAGCTCTTCTGGAATACACGTAGTTAGTACTTTGACTATAGATGTTGTCAACAATGATCTTGCTTTGATACCATTTTGATGTTTGTGGGCTGTAGTAAGGTCTGGGTTTCTTGCTGCTGGGACCGTTGTGATTGGAGAGCAACCACGGATAGAGTAGAAAGTTGGAATGGGGAGAATGCTAGGACTGAATGACTATAGTGGATCAGAACTATGGTACAGGAAATAGTATAGCAAACATAGCCTAGCTAGAAACTAAATATGGACTCTTAAGCTTAGGCACAACTCCTAGCCCATAGGTTGGCAACGCCTAGAAGACATCTTTAGCAAAGTAGCTTGATTCATGGGCGTAGTTTGGTCACCTCTTTAAGGTAGTCAGGCCTTTAGGTAGTTAAGGGCTTCCTCCTACACATGCTAGTAGACTGATGCAAGGATTTATAGTGTCTTGAGAAGAGTGTCTATAGAGTCTTGGCCTCAAGTGATGTATGGAACTGGTGGAGGCTGTTGTGGTAGACTGCAGGCAGAAAGCGTGCTGGTGACTGATTTATTAAATGAAGACTGCCAGGCTAGCCATCTTTTATAGCAAGCCGATAGTAAGTTGGCAGCTTTTCAGGCTCATGGAAGCCTTTTCCTGCGGATGGGACGATTCCTAGCTTGGGAAGCTTCCTGAAGACATTAGCCCCTCTAGTAGCTCCTGTTGTTGTTTTGCGCATGGTTGTGCTGATGACGTGTGCATGCATGCTCTGACAAAGAGCTGTGTCGTACATGCCTACACTGATGCAGAGAGATTCCCAGTGTGGGCCTTGCATGCTACTGCTGAGTTGCGCTTATGCAGCAAGCAATGCAGGACGGTCCACACTACCCAGTCAGGTGCACCGCCACCCTAATTGGACCTATCCCATAATGCAACAGTGCGTAGTCGCATTGTAAAGCTGCTCAATAGTCTGGGTCAGGAGGTATGTATAGCCTTGTTGTGCATGCAACACAGATTATCTTACAGCTCCAGAGTCCATTCCTCCATTTGACTTGGATGTCAGAAATAATAATGGCCTGTACAAGCAAAGAAAATCTTCACTGTTGAACTTTGGAATCTTTGAGAGAAAATTTCCTAACGTTTTGTAGGCTCCGCTGATTCCAAAACTTACTACGCCTACTTGACCAAAAAAACAAGCGCAGTAATCGTCACCTGTAACAGTTATACCCCTCAAGTCAGCTTGGTTGAGAATGGTCCACATTATTCAATGCATCAGCATAGGACACAGTGTTGCAATCATGAAAGGACCTGGTTGGATGAATAAGATGGGCACTAATCACCATATGTTCTTCTAAAAATTCATCTTAGAAGTCCAAGTAGGTTCAAACAATTCACCTTCTTGAGATGGAGTAAGCACTGTATGTGTTGAAGATGAGCAATGCCAGATGTGTTTGATCAGGGTATTGTATGTCTGACGAGAGTGTATATATCATTTCTTAAGGCTAAGTTTAGAATTGTATTGAACATTTCTCATCTTGAAAATAAATGGGTGAACTATTCGACGTGGTTAGTCAAAGTTTTCAAGTGTCACGTTTTGGTACAATCAATAACCACCAAGTAGCGCATCCATACCTCTCAATTATTCTTGATTTGAACACATTAGAGTTTCCATGCTAGTGATTGGCACACATAGTATCATCCTCCCTAAAGGAGACCTCTCTTGCATAAAGAATTGATGGCTCTCATTGCGAGATGATCCAAAAGTAGTAGAATACTCACCAAAATGATGTTTCTAGTAGCAAAAAATGACACTTAAGCCGTTCTCTTATCACGAAAAAATGTCCAAAGCTTTTTTATGACTTATTCAAAGCAGTCTTTGGATCTTGAGTGATTCACATTGAAAATTACTAGTAGAAGAAACACATTTTATGGTTTACCTCATCAACGATTATACAAAAATGAGAGTTTGGTCATGTGTTATTTGTTTTTCACCATGAACAAGGGGGGAAGTTCTGTACTTCTATGTTTGATGGGTTTTTCATGAGCTTAAGCATTAAGCATTAGTTTTGATGTATGGATACCCCATAAAAGATAGTGTGGTAATGCTTTTGTGTTGTACTCAAAATGGAGCAACTTGAACAGTCATGATAGTTGTAAAAATCCCTCTTTATCTGTGGAGAAAGGTACAGATGTATTTGGATTAATGAAAAAAGAAGTTTTCCATGGTCACTACCGATCCATGTTTACTTTGTGGTAGGTTTTATGTAATGGGAGAGTTGAAATGGCCTGGGGATGTGTGTGGATCATTATTATATGCAATTGCCACTCTCTAGATGAAAATTTTAGGGGACAAGATGGGCTTCCATAGTGTGGAAATTGTATGGGAGAACATACAATTCCTAAGGATTGTAAGTCTTAGGATATACAGATTCACCTGTTGTTCCAATCAAGACACATGGTGTTGTATCACAATTGGTTTGCACACCATTATTGCTCATTTGAAACAGCTTTGTTTCACACTGGTTACATGACAACGACTTTTTTATGATGACAATTGTTTTCTTTTTGTGAGATTTTTCATAGTTGATTCCACGATAATTCATGTGTAAATTTGATGTGTAAACTGTAGTTTAAATGATATTACTGTACATTTACATTATGCTTAGTCTTCCACCATTAGCCTGACCAATTTCCTTTTTTAAGTAGCATTCGCCATACCATCCCTTTGTTTGCGTAGGAATTTCCATACAACCACTCCATGCCTTCATCATTATTCCCAGATTGATATTTGCTTTTCAATAAGCCACCCTTACATCTACACAATGTTTGTTTTGTAGATATTCATTCTTACTACTAAATCCCACACAGGGATGCCTTTTATCACACCCTTGTTTTGGTTTTGTCTCTACATGCATTTATTCCATTTTTTTGGCTCGTTACAGTTATAATGGAATCACAGTTTAGTAAGTTGATTGGAAAGAAAACGTTTTCACCTTCTCCTTGATGAGTTCGTCCCTACCATTTGCGTAATGCTTTGTTTGAGCATGCATGTTGATGTTTTTGCCGATTCCGTTGGCCTTGTTCCTAGTTGGCTTCACATATCCCAAAGACAAACTTTTTACTTCTTGTTACAAGCTGTTTGGATCAATGTGTGCTTTGAGTTGATCCTTGTGCCTTGTTCCACAATGGTTGGAATCGGGAGAAGTGTTTTTTTTGGTCCCCATTTCCATGTTGTTTTTTTTATGTCTGTTTTTAATGTGTTCTATCTTTGTGCTTTTACAATATCCAAATCAAATTGCCATGTTCCAATCCCTTCCTCCTCCACTTTTTTTCGTTGGAGAAATCACCCATCATTGTGTCTTCCATAACATTATGTAAGAGAAGTTTATGCTCTTTTTGCAGATCACAAAAACCTCTATGTTTATCACTTTCATACCAAAATTGATTTTGAATGGTACGTATGAAATACATAGCTTTGATTCATCAAATAAATTCCATAATAGTTAGAATCATGAGGTGTAGAAATTGATTCATATTTACACTTATCACCCTCGTACATAGTAGATGCCTTCACATTTGTCACTAAATTCTTACCATACACATGCATTCACAACGTTATGATAAAACCATAGTATGTACTTCTGCCAATGCCATTTCTTGCCAAGCCATTTCTATAAAGAATGAATTCATCAAATATGATAAATTTATTCATTAGACTTGTTTGTTTGTTTGCTCCTCAGGATGTCTACCACAATCTTCAACAGAATAGTTCTTAACCGCTCATGTTTTGATGTCGTCATTGTGCCATTTTTTATCGTTAGAATAGATCCAAGGTGTGGATGCATTTAACTAAGTTGTCACCCACCCATGTCTATGGGCATGGTATCAACACGTTTGCATTGTGGATAATGGGATTGTGGGCTTCGTTGGGAAGCATCATGTAGGGACATTTTAAGATTCACACCATTACATCTTCTTTCTTTGGTCTTGATTAAATGTTTTGAAATCGATAGAACTCTCGTTCAGTTATTGGACATACAAATTTTCTTCAATAGTTAGTAAGCATTTGAAATGTGAAGCCCTCTACTAGGCAATGTGTGAATACTTGATCTCATTATTGTGGCTCTACGTGCTCACTAAATGACCACAACCTACTAATTATTTGACAATGTGATCATGATGTTTTCATAAACTAAAATTTGAAAGATGATAACAATCATTTTAATGTCATCAATAGGACATTGTAGAAACTTCAAAGGTTGCAAATCACTTAAAAGATGTGTTCTTTGACTAAATAGTACGTCCCTCTTGTGTTTACCGAATGAAACTTGAACCATCAATGTTTTGCCCGTATTTTTAGACTCATTAGAAAGATTTGTTTTGCATGTCAAAGCTTCTTGTTATGAATTTTCAACACATTTTGTAGAACATGATCTTGATGTGGTATGAGGAATCTCTTTAATTGTGACACCAGTTAAAAATGAACAACAATCCACAAAGCTCAGTTGAGTTCACTAGAGGAACACTAGCTACTTCAGTAGAGTAGCATTAAAGCTTCACCCAAGAACACTAGAGAATGGAAACCGACTTTGATCTAGAAAAGAATTTGGTAACAAGAAACAAATGAAATTATAATGAGTGTTACTGCGATGTTCACGCTTGGATTATGCTTTCATGGATGTGGCATGCGTGGTCTCTCTAGCCGATACGAGATTCGACTAGGTGTTTCCTACCTTCCGCACCCGATAGTCTTCTATTGACATCTTGTCCAACAGTCCATTCTTTTCCTATTTATTATATGGTTTTCTTCAATTGAATTTCTTGGCATTGTCATTGCTAGTGCCGTATTGTTTTTGGTGTCCGTCTTCTCCCCTCACGTTCAGATAGCCTCTGATTATGAAATTGCAATCCCAGAAGGAATGTATCAAGATTGTTCCATAACGTTTGGCATGAAAAGAATCATTTGAAGATATGTGGCTTGTAAAGGGTTGCACGTGGATGAGTTCCCTTGTCAAAAGCCTGAGTCAGTCACTAGGTATATGGTAGGGTAGAGGGGAATAAGTCATAGGTGCAGTTGAGGGTGAGGAAAGGCATGCCTCCTCCGGCCCTTGGCGTGGTTTTTTCTTATGCTCCTTGACACAAAAAATGTTTAACTTTCAGCATGAATTCTTGTTTATTTTAAGGTTTGATTATAGCTCAATGAAACAAGAATATCATGAAAAAAGTTTCAACCCAAAGTGTAATTCCCACATGTAGCATCTATTTTTTCATCCCCTTTTGTTGTCAATATTTCTCTCCACATTGCGTTATCAAACCTTCTTTTAATGTTTGATTTTCTTGGTGTTTGTGTTCACTTATACTCACGCCTGGTCTTGTAAGCATAATGAGCATGCCATGTTACATGATTCTACTCTCCACTCCTTCATTTTCTTTCGTTTGTTCGGTGTGTGCTTGTTAAACGGAGAAGCTTGCAACGTGCAATGGCACTCCCATTACCATCGTGACCTTATCGCATTGGGGTTATGGGTTCCAGTAGTCATTCATCACATGCTCATACCCTTGCATTCACACAAAAGATCATGCACTTAACCTTCGAGTGCTTTGGTGAACACATCTGCCACATGCTCCGTAGTGCCAAAGAATTCAACCTATTCTTCACTTTCTTGTACTACGTTCTAAACATAGTGGTACTGTCTCTTCACATGATTTGTTTGGTTGTGTAGAAGTAGATCTTTGCAAAGTCAATTGTTCCTTGATTGCTATAGTGAAGAACTTTCGGTTCAAGTTGATTGAATCCCTACCATGTGGTTGGTCAAGACCAAAATTAGAAGCCATGCAATTTACAGAGGTATCTTGAGGAAGTGTGACTAGTGTATTGTTGTGGCACATCTTAATTCCAAAAAAATATTTCACAACTCCCATGTATGTCATTCAATGGGAGCATTGAGTTGAGCTTTCACGCCGTTCATGGCTGTCATGGGATTTCCAATCAAGATGAGGTCATCAATTTGTATAATAACACCAACCTAGGCAAAGAAATACTGCAAATGGCTAGCATGAAGTTGACAAAGACAATGGTCAAGAAAGAACTCGTGGATGTTTTGATTCCAATGCATTGGGGCTTGTTTAAGGGTGTAGAGGGATTTATGATGCCTACACACCAAATCTTCCCTTACGGCTACAAAAATCCTTAAGACCATGACATGTAGACTTCATCTTGAAGATCCTTTTTGAGAATCACAAATTCATATCCATTTGTTGTTGATGCCAAGGGTGACATGCAATGAGGTCTAAAATCACATGCATGGATGAGTAATTTACCACTAGAGCATAGTATCACTACAACTCACTCCTTGCACTTGAGTGAAACCTTGAGCAACGAGCCTGGCCTTCAAACGACATGACTTAATGACTGCATCTAGCTTGGTCTTGATGATCCATTTGTACTACACAACCTGAGCACTGTGTGGAGGTGTAGTGAGATACCAAGTGTGTTGCTTATTGAGCTGCTCGTATTCCTCAATAGCTACGATGTACCATTAATATGCTTCTGGTTTGGTGACTTAGTTTTCATAGGTGATGGGGTTAACAACTTTTGTAACTAGAGCAAGGTCAAAGGAGGAGCTGGAGATGATTGCAAGTTGAGCAAGGAGGGAGAGGCTTGCATGATGCATCGAACATCAATGCGGCTCACGGGGATCCCACCTTGTGGGAAACTACTGGTTGATTCGCGCACGGCAAAAAGCAGTAGGATTGTCAAATGGATCGGGTTCAACGTGAGGCACCGCAAGTGGTAGGATCACTTCATGACCATTGGCACGAAATACCTTAGAGATTTTAAAGAAGTACAAGTATAGGCGCATCTAAAAAATGATGGTGGTGGAGATGAGTTTTTTGGGAGTTGTGTTGCCATGTGGGAGACATTTATCAAAATTGACACTTTGTTTGCAAAACAAATTGTTCAAATTCATAATGTTGGTAGGCCTAGCCTCTAGCTATTTAGCCAAGGATGTTGCCTTGTTCGTAGGGAGAATCAAGCTTCCCATGTTTAGATGAGTTATCTTTAGTCATCTTGTTTTGATAGACTATGATTTCTTTGTATAGTGCAATGTGTTAAAGTAAAGTCCCTCGAAGCTTACATCAAAATGTTCACTTCTTTTAACATTGCATCTTTAGTGGAAGTCAAAATGCTGAGTCTATGTTTTTGTATTGAATTTTTCTTCTTCAATAGGATTTTTCATAAATTTATATTTCTAGTAGGAAGCCTAAATATGTACCTTGAATTATGCATCTAATGTTTTGTTTGGCGTATTCCTCTTGCATAAAGCGTGTGGTCCGAAACGCCTTCTTTCCTTTCATAAATGTCCATATGACGATTTAGGGCAATTTCTATAGAGGGTTACGGTCGCCATTTTCTTGAAGATTTCCCCCCCTTCCCCCTTCCTCCTTCCCAACAAACCCTCTGGTGTATTGGGGAATTGTATTGGGACTCCCCAATAGAATTCCCTAATACACCAGAGGGTTTGTTGGGAAGACAAGGGTTTTTCAGATTTGTGTAACAACAGATCCACATCTCTCTCTAGATACACTAGTTTTAATAAGAACGCTCCCTTAGCTACACTCTCCAATACACCACCCCAATGCACTTTGAACTCTTGGAGAGGGGGATCTAGATACAAGAACCCTACTCATGTGCACGTGTATCTTGTGGGAGTGTAGCTAAGAGTCTATCTGGTAGACCAGAAAGAACGGACTTGTCTAAATGTACATTAGTTACTCATCAACCGTCAGTTTCAAGCATTTGACGTCTCTCTCTTTGTGTATGTAACTAGCTATGAAACTCTACACCAAAAGTTTAATGTCCTTGGATTCCGCCACAATGGGATCCCAAGTGGACCTCCCCCCTGCAAATCCCTTTAATGTATTACGGAAGTGTAATGAAGAATGAATTGGGGGAAATGAGTTTGTTAAGACTTGTGTGATGGCAAGTTTACACATCCCTTTAAATACACTAGTTAAAAGGAGAAGGCTTTCCCAGCTAGACTCTTTGATACACCATCCCTATACACTTTCAAGTAATGAGAAGGGGGGATCTGGATACAAGGACCCTCTCTCCCTACCCTCCAAAGTGGACAAGTGTTATGTTGGAGTGTAGCTGGGAGTGTATCTGGTAGATTGAAAAGAAACAGACTTGTGTACATCGACATGCTGTCTTCGTAAGCTACTAGTTTCATTCATTTGGTATCTCCCTCTTTGTTCACCTAACAAGCTATAAGTTTGTACACAAAGAGTTTACTGTGTTTTAAATCCACCATTGTGGGATCCCATGTGGACCCCCTTTTTTCCCCCGTAAACCCCGTAGTGTATTTGGGAAGTGTGCTGGGGAGTGTATTGGGGGGATGATGTTTAATTGGACTTGTGTAACGGCAGGTCCGTACATCCCTCTAAACATACTAGTTAAGAAAAGAAGGCTCCCACAATTTTACTCTGCAATACACCACACAAAGACACTCTTTAACTGCTTGGGGTGGATCTGGATACAGAGAACCTTCCCTCCCAAAGTGGATGAGTGTACTACGAGAGTGTAACTTTGAGTGTTTCTAAAAGAAAAAAGGAAAACATACTTGTGAACATCTACATCAAGTACTTAAAAACCGTCAATTTCAAGCATCCAACGTATCTCTCTTTGTCTACATAACTAGCTATAAGGCCGCACACAATTAGTTTTGTGTAGTTCGACTATGCCAGAATGGGATCTCAACTGGACCCGTCTTCTCCCCTCGCAAATGCCCTAGTGTATTTGGGATGTGTATTGGGGAGTGTATTTGGGGGACGAGGTTTTTTTTAACTGGTTTCATGGCCGGTTTGTACCTCCCTTTGAATACAATACTTTATGAAAGAAGACTCCCTCTGTTACACTTTCCAATT
The DNA here is from genome assembly GCA_023375785.1 of Penium margaritaceum. Taxonomy (NCBI): domain Eukaryota; kingdom Viridiplantae; phylum Streptophyta; class Zygnematophyceae; order Desmidiales; family Peniaceae; genus Penium; species Penium margaritaceum. The sequence continues at coordinate 14,363 of SZWC01018118.1, read as the reverse complement.
CATCATCCCAATACATGTTTAAGTGGGGGGGGGATTTGGATACAAGGACCTTCCTCCCAAAGTGGAGGAGTGTATTCTAGGAGTGTAACAAGGAGTGATTTTGGCTGTAAAAAAACATTCTTATGTACATCTACATTAAGTACTTGTAAACCGTCGATTTCAAGCATTCGACTTCTCTTTCTCTCTCTCTCTCTCTGTCTCTCTCTCTCTATCTCTCTCTGTATCTCTATCTTTGTAACCAGCTATAAGGTTGTACACAAATAGTTTAGTGTTCTTCAAGTCCGCCACAATGGGATCCCAAGTGGACTTCCCCCCCCACAAAATCCTTAGTGTATTAGGGGAGTGTATTAGGACGTGCATT
>SZWC01018117.1:0-39343 GCA_023375785.1 Penium margaritaceum | reverse complement strand
CGCCTTGCTTTTCCTATGCTGCGCGTGTGTCCGTGAACGACGGAATCGCAGTGAGCAGCAGTGCTATGATGGCGCCGGCAAGTGTTCGCGGTCATCAGTGCAGACGTTCCACAGATGTTTGTCTTCGTGAGACTGCTGGAATGAAGAGGCTCAGCTGAGAGCTTCCGTCCGCGGTAAAGGCTCACAAAAGCCGCAGGGGGTGCAGAGGGCGCCGCTCCGCCGTCGGTAATGCTGACTCGGCATGTTATGTGAAGCGATTCACGATTGGCAAGTAGTAGCGTGGAAAACAACAGGTTAGTCTACACGGCGTGTCCGCCGTGCTCGGGTAATACGAAAAGAACTCTGCACAGTTCGTCAATGGTGACGACGACGCTGGATCGCAACGGATTCCTCGAGAGCCGCGTCACCCTCGTTCCGAACAAGGGTCGTTTTGTTCAACCACCGGTTCCTCCTCCTAGAAAGAGTAGGCGGTTTGAGACATTTCAATGTCCTCAAGCTGCGTATGTTCAAGTTCGTCATGCAAACGAGCGAGGGATGAAATCGGTGCCTGTAGAGATCTCTGTTTGTTTGTCTCGATCGGGCTGTAGGTTCACACACTTCAAAACAGCACAAAGGACGAACACATCCACGCGTGCGAGCCCCTCGTGTGCAGTGCATGAGAGGCTGCTCACTCGCGGGAGCCCGAGACTGCGGACGGACCGCATGATGACAGACAAATAGCAGGCTGCATCAATATCATTCATGATGATGCTACGCTGCATGTCCGCCGGGCCAAAGGGCATGGCGAGGAACCGAGACTCTCGGTCTCTTGCCATGCACGCACGCCGAACCTCATCGGCATGGGCCATACCGCACATCACATTTTACATCACATGCATGTCAATGTCGCGCGCCTGCGGGGTCATCTGAGGTGATGGAAAGTAAGGGCTCCATTTCCAAACCACCGCCGCAGCCATTCAGCAGCGAGGGTTTACAGCGCACAGGAGCGACATCCACGGGCCGATCGTATGGCGCCGTCGGTTGACCAGTCATCAATGAGCGAAATCGGGGCGCCTGAACCAGCTGCGCAAACAGGGGATAGGTCGACGGAGGAGCGGGGGGGGGGGGGGGGGGGGGGGGGGGGTGTCGGACTGGAGGGGTGGGGCGAGTGACACTCAAAGGATGTGACCCGGCCTCAGTGCATTAATACGTAATTGATGCACGCCTGTGTGCAGCCAATTCCACTAGTTTCAAAATGTGACGTACGGAGGTTACAGGGCTAGTGTGCCACGTGGCTTGGACTGGACCTGGCATGTGGGGCGGCGGATGGGATGAGTTGAGGGTTGCAGACCCTCAACTACCGCGGTTTTGGCCCAGTGGGCCAAGCTTCCCGTCCTTTCCATACAGCCGGAGTTCAACACCCATTTTGGACATAGAGGGCGGGTGCATTCCTGTGTGGGAGGAATGTAGCGCCAGTGTGCCACATGGCTTAGACTAGACCTGGCATGTGGGGCAGCGGATGGGATGATTTGAGGGTCGCAGACCCTCAACTACCGCAGTTTTGACCTAGTGGGTCAAGCTTCCCATCTGTTTGCTACAGAGGTACTTCAACACGAAGGACTTCCGAAGGCTGAACATGAAATCCAAATGATTCCACTTTAGACTTTTTCTACAAGGATAGATATTATTCGAATGACTGAACACAAGAAAAATCTTTCTCAGATTATGGTTGATGCACTCGAAGTTCATGCTTATCTAATGACCCTCCAAAAATCCCCAACTTGAGCGTACATTACTTGGGACATAAATTCCACACTTGCATGTGTTCATGTTTTTTTGCATCAATCACAGAAAAGAGACCCTAAATTCCATCAACAGAAATTTCCCCTAACATCCATTTACGATAATGTGTCGACCTCCAAACTTTTGTATCATTCCAACGGGTGCAATTTGGCCAACAACCCCAACCTCCCGTGTTTCATTTACATAATTGTAAAACAAATTGCCACTTTCCTGTCGTTTCAATTAGCGTATTGCAAAGAGTACCGATCTTCACACAGGTTTAGGATGAATTCTCCATGAAGATTTGCATTTATGAAGATGTGTCTTGATGTTCTTCAAACCACATTTCTTGGCAGAGATTCTCAACGCAACCACTTCCGACACGACATTGCGCTCGTCATTCGGCTTGATGTTTTTAGACACCAAGTATGCATCATTCTTGTTTCTGTTTTGTTACCGTATTATCGGAATTATTTGCACATGCTTTTGCAAATATTTTTATCTCTCATTTGACCAACTCGAAACGATTTTTGGACCACTATGGACTTCCTCTTATGTTGTTTATATGTAGATGAATTTGAATTGACTTGACCATGTCGTATCCCTTTTTCCGTTTTGTCTTGCTTACAGTTGCGTCTGGGCAATCAAGTTTGCTTCTTTGAACTTGGGGGAGCAAATCAACAGTCGCCCACCACTTCATGACGGCATCAACCTCTTAAAAAAATCTTTTTGCGCTAAGTGTAGCGCCAGTGTGCCACGTGGCTTGAATAGGACTTGGCCTGTTGGGCAATGGATGGGATGACTTGAGGGCCAGAGACCATCAAGTACCGCGGTTTTGGCCTATTGGGCAAAAGATCCTACCCGTTTGCCACATTTGGTATCAAAGCACTAAAGTCAACACCCTTTGTGGACATCGAGGGCAAGTTCATTCCTATGTGGGAGGATTGTAGCGCAAGTGTGCCACATAGCTTGAACAGGTGATGGCCTATAGGACACATGGGATGATATGAGGGTGAGAGACCCTCAAGCACTACGGTTTTGGCCCAATGGGTCAAGCCCCCCGTCCATTTGCTACATTTCATATGAGAACGTTGGAGTTCGACACCCTTTATGGACAACGAGGTCGCGTCCATTCGTGTGTGGGAGGAATGTAGCGCTAGTGTGCCACGTTGATCGAGCAGAGCCTGGCCTGTGGGGAGACAGATGTGATGACTTGAGGGTTGGAGACCTCATGTACCACATTTTTCGCATAGTGGGCCAAGCTTCTCGTCCGTTTGCCACATCAAGACAGCCTTAGAGGTGGTTTAACCCCCGCCCTCACCATTGCAATGGAAGCTTACACCCTTGCTGCGCTTCTACGACCAGAGGTCGCATAGGATAGGTACCCACGAGCACGTTTTCTTAAGGATTATGTGGGAAACCTCTCCCACACAATTGTTGAGACCACACAGACCCGAAAACACCCGTCCCTCCATGAAGGTAAATGTGTCAAACCAAAATTGTGTAAAGGACGGGCTTGGAGCCAAACATAATGGGATTGCTTTTCTTTCTATGTTGCATGTACGGTGTGCAATTTTTGTCCGATTACTATTTTTTTCATTTCCTTATTATTACGTTTACGGTGGTGTTGGAAGATAAGATTTTTCAGTTGGATTGCAAAAGCTTTCATGATGTTGTGGCAGAAGTATGATACTGAATTGCGTATATTGGATCTTTCTTCTAGTGACATTTTTCATTTGTGAACCCATATTTCATAGAAGGTCATTTCTTGCAATAGTTTCCACCAAACAATTCCAGTTGCCGTGTGGCGAAAGAGGAAAACCATGTTTGTTTACCATGTTGGACCATGTTGGAGAAATATGCAAAACTTTGCAGAAGCTTTGAAATGATTGTTTTCAGTTCTTCATAGTCAAAATGGCATCTTCAAGAGTCTCTCAATGGAAGAGGCATAGGGAGCAGATGTTTTTGGAGGGATATGGGAAGAAACAAAGTTGTTCTCTAATTTGGATGCATCCAAGTAATGTATTGAGTAAAACATGTTTTGCTATCGGTGGTACATCACTGGTTTTGATGAATGTGAAGGACACTAGAGGGGTTGTGATTTGTGAAGGAGGAGTGGGCCACTTTTCTGTGCATGTGAGAGCTTTGTTAGAAATGTAGGCCTCTTAGAATCTCAGGTGTCTCAGGTAAATACTCCACATTGAACTTGTACACTCAAACTCTGTGTGGTACACACAGCAGGCAACTACCACACATTTCAACTAAGTAGTATGTCTTACACACTTGTCGAGAGATCTCATACACAGTACATGTACACGGCTCATCTCTTGCTGAATCCAACAGTATGCTGCATTGCTAAAATGATGAAGTACAGACGCAGCAAGGATTCTCCTAAGCTGACAACTCTTTGTAGTGAGCGCTAATCGCAACTCGACTAAGACTAGAAACAACAGAAATACAAAAGCCGTAAACACCCGGCTGTGCATCCAAGGTTGGCTAATGCCCAGCGCCCTCAGTAGGTTGATGGGGGAGATAAATCGCAGTCTTGATTTCCTCTATGGTTCGTCGATTGTCAGACGGCGACGTTGGGTGAAGCTGACGCTCGTCCCTTGGTCGCTAGATGGCTGCGATTGATACATCGCACCATGACACACTCCAGTCGGTCCGTCCTCCTCCAGTACACCGGCATCTTCACGGCCGGCACGTCTTCGTGTCCACCTCCCCCTTTCATCGACCGGACACCTAGCGGAGCCTTGCTCGCACGCTGGTCTGTCCGATGTTCCTCAGCTGCGTGCCACGTCAGCTGCTGGACCGAGAAGAGCTCTTGCACAAATGCTCGTCCGTTCCCCAGTCCGTCGGAGACTGTCTTGCTTCTCATTTTGTGTGGCTGGCCACTAAGTGGGCCACTTTTGGAAATTGGACGTATGCACCCAAAACCGGGCCAGGTTGGCACGAGTTTGGGCACAGAATGGGCCAGATTCCAACATTCCCCCCCTTGTGCCCCAGTCTGCACGAGTAGTGAGTGCACAAAAGAACGTCCCCCTACAAGCAACAAGGGGTCAGAGGTGTCGAGGCACGGAGAAGCACACCACCACTGCCATCCCCCCCCGTGCAAATCGAGCCTAAGAAGAAAAAAGTGAGCAGAGTGGCAGCAGGGGTGCACCGAAGGACTTTGTGGACCCATCCGGGCCATGCCTGGGCCAATCCCTACGGCAAATACGAGGTGCCAACGATACCCCCCTGCCCAAACTACCCGAGAGGGCGTCCCCCCCGCGTCCGGCCCCCTTTGGTAAGCTGACAGGGGCAGCCTACCATTTGGGAGTGATGACGGAACACGAGCAGCTCGGTTATGGAAAGCGCAAAAAAGGGAATGTGGTCGGTGTGGGCGCAGCCAGCCGATGGGGGAAAGGGCACGTCAGCAGACGGTCGTGCCGATGGAAGAGAGGATAGGAGTTCCGCGGATAAGTGTCGAAGACGTCTCGGAAGGGCTAGGAAGAAGGAAGCGAGCAGTCAACGAGCCAAGGAGTCAACCAGAAGGTGAGCGCGAAGCGAGGATGGAGTCGCAAAGTCAAGGAGTGCTGTGCACAAGAGGAGCACGAACGGAGAGGAGAAGCGAGCAGAAGTGAGCAGGAGCAGGCTGAGGGTAGAGCGACAGTACCTCGAACAGCCACCAGGCCCAATGCCTCATATGGGGGGACCCGGGAGGCCATGCGAGGAGCAGGAGAGGGAGCAGAGCAATAGGGGAGAGGGACGTAGCGGCCATACGAGTCCCGAGTCCGTGCCAACGCCTAATTTAGGGGACACGGAAGCGGAGCCGTACGGGCGGCTTTGTCAACAGCCGCCTCCGTCTGTTCCATTGCCTCATTTGGGGGGAAAAGATGGAGGCGATCGAGAGACAGAGGGCTCGGAGAGCTGGGAAACAAGACCAAGGCGAGCACAGAGGGTAGGATAGCGATCCGCCAAAAGAGCCTTGGTGAGATTTTCAGCTATTTGATCAGCAGTGGGGATGTAGAGCATGGAGACATTGCCGTCAGCAACGACGTCGCGTACGTAGTGATATTGACGGCGAACATTTTTAGTGCGGTCGTGAAGGACAGGGTCCTCACTCAAAGCGATCGCACCCTCATTGTAACAGTAGATGGCTGTGGCATTGAGCTGATCAAAACTAAGCTCGCAGAGAAGCATGCGCAGCCAGAAGGCCCCCCGGGTGGCTTCACTTTCAACGATGTTTTCAACTTCGGTGATGGAAAGGACCACCACAGACTCTTTCTTTCAACGCCAGCTGACGGGCCCACCATTGAGCATGAAAACGTATCTGGAGTTGGACCGACTGGTAGTTTGATCCCCAGAGAGATCAGCGTCGCAAAAACCTGTAAGAAGATTGGTGCCAGGCTGGTAGCAAATGCCAAGAATGGCAGTAGAGCGCAGGCTGCGTACGCTGCATTTGGCGGCTACGAGGTGGGTAGATGTGGGATTTTGGCAACCCTGGCTGAGAATGCCCACGACGTAAGAGAGATCAGGGCGAGTAGCCACTGAAGCGTACATCAGAGAACCAACGATGCTCGGAAAGACTTTAGCGTCTGTTGGAGACAGTAGATCAGTGGCCGTTGAGGGCTTGGTGAGACCATGTTGTGTGGTGAGAGGAGTGGTGATGAGCCTGGCAGCACCGAGTCCAAACTTCTTAGCAACACGTTGAGCGTAGGTGGCTTGCGTGAGGCAGACTGTGGGAGCCATGGCATCATGGGTGATCTAGATACCAAGGTAGTACCGCAGCTGGCCCATGTCGCTCATCTCAAAACGCCGAGAGAGTTGTTTTGTGAGAGTTGTGATGTCGAAGAGATCTGGCCCAAAGTGGATGAGGTCGTCGACATAAAGGATGATGCCAAGGGTAGCACCACCACCACAACGAAAGTAGACGGAGTGATCAGAGTGCAGCCTGGTCAGACCTTCCTGAATGAAGAACTCGTGAATTTTGAGGTATCACTGGCGAGGGGCCTCCTTGAGGCCGTACAGAGAGCGTTTGAGGCGACAGACGAGGTCAGCTTGACCATCGGCAATAAACCCCTCGGGTTGTGTCATGTAGATGACCTCCTTGCGATCACCATGGAGAAAAGCGCTCTTGACATCCATTTGGTGTAGATGCCAGTTGTTTGCTGCAGCCAGAGACATGATCACACGGATGGAGGAGTACTTGGCGACCGGAGCAAAGGTATCGCTGTAGTTGACTCCCAGAGTCTATCTACAGTCGGCTACCTGCATCTCAACCAAACAGGATTTGTTAGGGGAGCTACTGGTCTAGGTGGCAACTACATCATCATTCTGACTTCAAATGCATGCTTTAATTCTCAAATTGTGTTCTATGTGAAAAACAATACAAAATCAACCCAAGGACTGGGTCATTTGGTGCAGGGACGAGAATGATAAGGCCGTGCAAAGGTAGGATGCACAGCTCTAGAAAACAAGAGACATACCGGTTCGACCTCGAGCACAACGGAGCGACTTTCTTGCCCACTGCAACCAAAGAGCCCCTGGATGGGAACTTAGCCAACGAGGCAAGGTTCATTGCGATCCATGAGCACTTCGGGATGCCGGCTAGAGCTCCATTTGCAGGCAAGGGCGCTTTGGATGACCGTGATCCCCGCTGGCACTGCTACCAGCGGCAGTCATGCGTGGAGCACTCAAACGGCCACAACTTAGTCATTTGTCCATGGATTGAGGCGTTGTTTGGTGTGTTGGAAAGCTCGCAGTGGGTACTACATGATGCATGTGTTGTTTACATGCTGGCACTGCAATATGCGGCTTCAGAGTGCCAAAGGACTCTCGGCTTGCTTATAGGGGCTGGTTCAAAGGACAACTAGGGATTGTTCTAGGAATACCAATGTGACCCAGAGACTTTGTATATCTACTTGTACTGATCCATGAAGTCTAAGAATTAATTCCTTTCCCAACCCTCCTTGTTCTCCAAGCATGTCCTTGCACACGTCTATTCGATTCTATAAGTATTTCTTAGTACACCTTGGTGTAAACACCACCGAGGGTGTCACACGGTGGGAACCTTGGTTACTAGCAGCGGTCTTGCTGTTAGGAGAGGGTTGTGTAGCATCTCGAGGGTTAGCCGGACATACTAAGGGGTCAAAGGTGGGAGGTAAATCCTAAGGGCTCGGCATGTGTCCGTCATGCCGGGAATCCCTTGGTTCACATTTGGTATTAGAGCTCGTGGACGTCTGCTTGCCTTTACGAGGACCCGAGGGAGGTAGCAGATCTATCACATCTACATTTTGCCGGAATTGTTCCATCACAACCGGAAGCATGGCAACAGCAGCATACAACTAGAACTTCCTCATGGAGGAGATACGGCGTGCTCTTGACAAGTTGCACCAAGAAAACCAGTAGCTGCACGCAGAGGTTGAAGCGAGGTATGTTGACCAGGGGAGCGGTGCATTGGGGGGTGTTGCATTGGCATCCTCACCTACCTTTTGGCGGCCCAAGGCGAAGGAGCCAGAATTCTACACCGGCAAGTACAGTGCGCTGAAGTGGCTCTTCACAGTGAACGAGTACTTCACAGTGTTGGGCATTTCCATGGGAGAAGATGCCACGAGATTGGAGTATGCACCTACGCTGTTTTGGGGAATGGCGTTGCATCTGTGGTTGACATTGTGTCAAAAGAACGCCGCTAGGTTAACGGACGGGCTGGGGCCCGGGCAACGGCCTCAGCCATTGGTGAGTCTGCCGTTGGTGCAGGAAATGCAACTCGGTGCATGGGAATTGACAGAGAAGCCAGGACGTGGGAGCATTTTGAAACGATACTCCAGGCGCGCTTCGACCTCCTCAACAATAGTCGAGTTGCACGTGACAAGATCAAACAAGTCAAGAAAGGCGGATCGATCCAATGTTACACTACACGGTTCATATATTTAGCAAAACAGATTGACAAGCTATTAGACGCCAAAGTGTATGATCACTACCATGACGACCTAAAGCCGCACGTCCAATGTGATCGTGCGGTGCTCGAGTTGCAGACCTTTTGCGGATTTGGTTTCGGTGGCGGAGCGCAATCGACGCGTTAAGCTACAATACGTGCTGGAACAGCTACGCAACACAACCATGGGTGGAGCAGCCAGGTCAGGCTGTGTCCATAGAGGTGGATGCAATCCAAGCCAGGCAGCAGGACGCAGGCAGACATCAAGGACCGAGAGGCAAGTGCTGGGCTTATGGTGAGAAGGGTCATCACAAGCGAGACTACCCCAAGCGTAAGGTACAACAAGGAAACCGAAATCAGCAGTTAGGAGGAGTCAACCTACTGCTGCAACCTTTCGTTGGCAAGGGACAATACTAACCCTGAAAGGCTTTTACAGAAAAAGGAGCTGCCTCAAGTGCTGTTGTGGAATGAAGGTGAGACCCGAAAGTTTCCAGGGATCATCCTCGAACTCGTTCTTGAGACTGTGGAGTGGATTTTGAAGGGTCGGAGGAAGCAACACGGTCTGCTAGATGGCAGCGCGAGCCATAGCTTCTTCAATGACACGTTGGCGAAGAGGTTGGAGCTTGCACAGCGGCCGAGGACGTCGGCCAAGGCGCAACAGGTTGCCGGAGCAGTGGAGTGTAACAGGCCTCTCTTCAAGCACAAGCTCGACACGGGTGAGTAGGACTGCGACATGGAGTTCAATAATTTCCCTATGGATAACTATGACTGTATGATTGACCGGAATTGGTTGTACGCCTGGAATCCGAAAGTGGATTGGAGGTGCAACCGGGTGATCATGAAGACAGGCGGAAAAACTGTCACTTTTCCATTGTGGCGGGATTAGAGAAAAGAGTGGGTTGTGACAGAAGAGGGAAGCGCATCATCAACTTGCCACAGTTGAAGCGATGTGAGGGCAAGGGTGGTCAGGGCTACTTGGCTTGGACATGTCCACAAGAAGCAGCAGAGCAGCAGATTACAATGGTTGAAGCAATGGAGAGACAAATAGGGGAAGGTGTGGGAGCTCCAAAGTTTCCTCTCGGTGTTGGGGGTTGCTCAAGGAGTTTGGGAATGTTTTCCTAGAGTAGATACTTAAAGGTGTGTAGCCGTGGTGCGACATTGACTGTAAGATTGAGGTGGTGCCAGGGTCATCACCAAGGGTGCGGTATTACAAAGGCATGAGTAACGCGAAGCTTGTGGAGCTAAAGAAGCATTTGGTAGAGTTGGTGGACCAGGGCTTCATTCATAAGTCGATGTCTTTGAAAGCGGCTCCCATACTGTTTGAAAGAAAAAAATCAGGAGAACTGGGGATATGTGTGGAGTACCGAGAACTTAACAATATCAAGGTGAAGAACCGCTACTTGTTGCCATGGGCCAAGGAATTGTTTGACCATTTGCAAGGCGCGCGCGTCTTCAGCAAAGTGGACCTCAGGTTAGGGTATCGGCAAATCCGTATTGTGGATGAGGATGCGGAAAAGACCGTGTTTCGGATGGGCTATGGATATTTCCAGTATCTTGTGATTCCTTTTGGGCTGACAAATGGCCCTTCTACATTCTTGGTGCTGATGAACAGAGTAATCCATCCCTACTTGGACCAGTACATGGTTGTCTTCCTTGACGACATTCTTGTGTACTCATGGATGGTGGAGGAGCACTTGGAACACCTACGGACGCTGACGGAAGTGCTGAGAAAGGAGCGACTGTTTGCCAAACTCATCAAATGTGAATATGTGAAGCAGGAGGTGGAGTTCCTTGGGCACATTGTCAGCGGGAGGGAGATCCGCATGGATCCAAAGAAGGTGGAAGAAGTGAAGGAGTGGCCATAATCAGCATGCATGGTCTTACAAACCATTACTTGAATTTTATCCGGGGGCACACGGTAATGGGAGCACCCTTGAAAGACTTGCTCTCGAAGGGCCTCGAATGGGATTGGGGTACAAAGGAGGGACAAGCCTCTGGAGCAATGAAGGCTGCCATGTGTGAGGCACCGGTGTTGGTGCATCCAGACACGAGCAAGGGGTACATGTTGGCGATGGACGCGAGCGACTATGCAATTGTTGGGGTGCTTATGTAGGACCAAGGGAAGGGGTTACAACCCATTGCATACTACTCCATGCAGCCAAAAAGGGGCTGAGCTCAACTACCCTATCCACGAGAAGGAGATGCTTGCAGTGGTCCAGGCATTCTAGCAGTGGGGGTGCTACCTTGAGGCGCAACGGTGTGTGGTGCACAGAGACCACTATGCGCTCAAGTACCTCAAGTTGCAACCGAACCTGATTCGTCATCAATCACGGTGGATGGAGCTGCTAGAGGACAGTTTTGACTATGAGATCCAGTAGAAACCAGGGGGGATCAACTTAGCGGACCCACTTTTGTGTCGCCCAGACTTGGGCGTGCATGCAATCACGGTGCTGGCAGGATCACCAACTTTTCGCAGCCTCTTTGCTCATGGGCATGCGGAGGACCAAGACTTTGCCAGGAGTATGGTGAAGGGGTTTAATTGGGATGGCGACTATTGGCGGCGTGAAAAGGGGAGCCAGATTGTGGTACCGCGGAGTACATCATTGCGACATGCATTGCTGGAAGAAGCAAACAAATCACATGAAATTGATCATTTTTGCCACAACAAAACCTTCAAGATGCTTATGCACCAATATTGGTGGGAGATGATAGGAGCGGATTGCAAGGAATATAAAAGCAGCTATGACATGTGCCAAAGAATCAAATCGTGGAGGGCACATGCGCAGAGAGAGTGACAGCCGCTACCGGTGCCGGAGCGCCTATGGATGGACATCTCATTGGACTTTGTGGGGGATCTTCCATGCAGTGCAATGGACAACACCATGATGCGGGTGGTGGTGGATTGTTTTAGCAAGATGGTGCACATTATTCCATATGTAGAAAAGATCACGACAGCGGAGACGGCTCAACTCCTCTTGCAACATGTCATCAAACTTCACGGGGTGCCAAAGTGCATGGTCTCAGACCATGACCCGTGCTTCACATCCCAGTTTTGGGAGGAACTCTTCAAGAAGCTAGATACTTGTGTGGCTCTTTCATCGGCCTACCATTCCCTAACAGATGGTCAAACTGAGTGCACCAATTAGACCATGGAGCATTTGTTTTTGGGTATATTGGAGCCGAACGATGGGTGATGGGAATGCAAGCACCCGGTGACTCAGTTTGCCTACAACTGAACAGTGCACGCCGTGACGGGACGGTCTCCCTTTAAGGTGCTGTATGAGATGCAACAGGCATGTCCCTCAGACATGGCAAGGGGATCGGACCTTCCCGTGGTGAATAGGTATGGCAGAGAATATTGTTGACTCTAGTGGGTGTGGAGGCACCCTCAAGGATACCTAGCTCTCACTGATACACGCTACCAGTGTTTGGGCAGCCACTGGACACCAATGGTGGAGAGTGTGGAGTACAAGCATCACAGATGTGAGTGGGCAGAACACGTCGCATTCAGTAAAGCTAAATCAAAACACGTTTTTGTTATTGGAATAGTGAGATTACATCAGATCCTTATAGCCTGTGATTTAAGCTTTCTAACGCATCCAAGCTTGTCCACATCAAAGCAGTAGAGCCCCTGCTATGGCCGTCAAAGTAACCCTTGGTGGAGCCGCCCATCTTGCCTTGCTCGTTAGGCAACGAGACGGTCTTTGACGATGACTCGTCGGAGCACCTTTTCTTGCCCAGAAGTCAAGGAGACGTTCATCTCGGTCAAGGAGGTCCTTATGGTCACTTCATTCATGCTCATGGTATATTTGGAGCTCGTTGGGAACGAATTCAGATCACTGGCGGTGGGTTATCCTGCCACCTTTGGCGGGTACCAGATACCACACGCCCAACACCCAATTTTCGGGCTAGGCTGCCTTTTTTTATACTCACTCAAATCAAGCGATTCAAAGCTCGATCCTGCATGAAAAAATCCGAGGAATCCAAATCTTAAGTCAGATCAGGTGTTCGACTGCTCCTCAGTGGTCCAACCAGGGAGTACGATCAATGGCACTCATGGCAAGGAGCACACCGTGTCAAAAATCTCCCCCTTGAACCACGGCCTTGATGTCCTGTCCTTGGAACCTGTGGCATGTTCAAATCTCACAGTGCAGACTGAGCTTCATGCACCTCATGTCGTACCTGTCCTAGAGCTGTGCCTTGGTCATGGCGTGGGCGAGCATGCGCTTAGTGCCACAATGCACAATAGTCGCATCTCCCTTCGCCACCAAGTCTCGCAGGTAGTGATGACGGATCTCGATGTGCTTGGTCATCCTGTGTAGCACTAGGTTCTGGGTGAGGCTGACGACACTCATGTTGTCAACGTTGAGTACCGCCGGCTTCCTTTGCGGTACGCCGATCTCCTTTAGCAGCCACCGCAGTCACACCGCCTCCTTTGCGGCTTTCGCAAATACGATGTACTCCGCTTCGGTGCTAGACAGTGCCACACAATCTTGCTTCCTGCTTGCCCATGAAACTACTGCACCACCAAGAACAAACATGTACCCCGACGCTGCTTTTCTTTCATCCACATCACCAGCCCAGTCGGCATCGGAGTAGCCGACCAACTCGAGGGAGTCGTCGCCTGCTCCCCCTCCAAATACGAGCCACGACTGTTTTGTCGCCTTGAGATAGTGGAGGATCCGCTTCACTGCTTGCCAATACAGCGGCCCGGGATCAGCAACATAGCGACTCACTTGGCCCTTTGCGAAGACCAGTTCAAACCGCGTCGCTACTATGGCATACATGATGCTCCCCACTGCGGACTGGTACGGCACACCTGCCATCTCCCCCTCCTCCTCCTCATCTGTGCTCCGTCCCATGCTCGAGTTCAGCTCACACGTGATGGTCATGGGTGTGGCGATGGGATTGCAGTCCTCCATGTTGTAGCGGTGGAGCACCTCTTGCACATACTTTGCCTGCCCCATCTCCAGCGTGTGTGCCTTGCGGTCCCTCTTGATGGCGGCGCCGAGGTAGTACTTGAGCTCACCCATGTCGGTCATTTTGAACCGACCGTCCAGTTGCTGCTTCCGGTTCACCAACTCCTCCATGCCCGATGACACGAGGATGAGATCATCCACGTAAAGGACCACGATCTGGTGCAACCCCGGCTGCTTCCGCACGTACACGCTCCGATCCACAGCAGCACTTGAAGCCAAGCTTGGCCATGAAGACGTCGATTTTGAGGTACCACATGAGTGGCGCTTGCTTCAGCTCGTAGAGCACCTTGCACACCTTCCCCGGCGGTGCATCCACCCCCTCCGGTACCTCCATTTGGACCTCCTTGTCCAGGTCGCAATTGAGGACCGCGGTTTTCACGTCCATTCCATGGACTTCTTAGTCACTCGCCACCACCATTGAGAGGATAGAACAAATGGAGGCAAAGTTTACCACCGGTGCAAAGGTTTCATCGTAGTGTTCACCCTTTTGCTAGGGATACCCCTTTGCAACCAATAGTGCCTTGTACCTCTCCACCTTCCCCTCCTTAGTGAGCTTCGTCTTGAAGATCCACTTGGAGCCGATGATTTTTGCGCCCTCCGGCCTGTAGATCCGCTGCCAAGTGCCGTTCTCTTCATGGGAGGCGAGCTCAGATTTTATGGCTCCCTCCCACTCAGCCCCATCCTTCCGCTGCAACGCCTCCTTGACGGTCTCGGGCTCCTCTTGCACAACGAACGCTTGGGCGAATCAAGTGCAGATTCCCTCCGCGACATCGTATCGTTTTGCCGTCCTCCTTGCGCGTTCGCTTCTTCGGGGCTGCTGTTATTGAGGTTACTGTTGTTGCTGCCGCTGTTGTTGTTATTGCTATCCTCTCGTAGTGCCACTCACACCGTTGGCCTGCTCCCCCTCTCTTGGAGACCGTGGCAATGCGGGTTCACTTCCCGCCTCCTTGTTCAGCTCCATTGTAGCCGGCACTTCAGACTCATTGTCCGATTTGACTGAATGCAGATCACTCGCTCCCCCATCCCTCGGATGGTTCTTGCCGCTTCGAGCTCCTCAGACGTCACCCTCTTTTGTGTCCTCCGGTGTCTCCCCATCGAGGAGTGGTAGCCACTCTCCCCACTTGGAGAGACCTGCGTCCTTGTCCGTCCAACGGCTTTCCTTGTCAAACGTGACATCGTGACTCTTCACGATCTACTGCCCTCGCGAGTCGAAGAGCCGGTACGCCTTCCCCCCGCTCTCGTACCCAACGAAGATGCACCGGCGAGTCCGCGGGTCCAGCTTGCCCCGCCCCTCCCGTGCCTGCACAACAGTATGTACAACACAACCAAATGTGCGGGGTGAGCCACAGTTGGCTTCCTTCTGCTCCACACCTCTTGTGGCGTCTTCCACACCTTGGACTCCGAGTCTTTTAGCGGCTTTGTTGGTGTCAAGTTCATGATGTACACCGCTTTCCGTGCCGCTTTACCCCAGTACCGCAGTGAGAGGCCGGCATCGCTCAACATGGACCGGACCATGTTGAGGATGGTTTAGTTTGACCTCTCGGCGACGCCGTTCTACTGTGGGGAATGTGGCATAGGTTTCTACCACGTTATCCCCTTGCTCTTCATCCATGCTGAGCAGCCCTCGTACTCGCCACCGTTGTCACTCCAAAATGTCCTCACCTTCAATCATGTTTGCTGCTCCACTGCCGCCATAGATTTCTGCATGCATGACGAGACTTTGCTCTTCCTCTTGATGATGTAGAGATAGAGCTTGTGACTGTGATCATCGATGAAGGTCACGAATTAGCAAGCGCCCCCAATGGAGCTCTTGAATGACCCACACACATTTGTGTGAACCACCTCCAACTTCGCCGATGCACACGTTCCTTTTCCATCAAACGGCTGTTGTGTCGCGTTGCCAACCACGTACGATTCACAAATGGCATTCTTGGTTTCTTCGATATCTTTGTAATCGAGGCCCCGCACCACCATATCGGCAAGAATCTTGGTGCGAAGGAGGCATAGGTCCTCCTCCCTCTTGCCACGTGCAATCACCTTGCCATCCCCATCCTTCTGGATGATTGTTTCTTTCTTGTTCAAGAGTACCTTGAGCCCCTTGTCGGTAAGGCGGCTCACTTACAGCAGGTTTGCCCCAAAGTTGAGTATGGAGAGCACATCGTAGATGGTGCAAGGAGTGACTTTCCCGTTCACCACCGACTCAATGCGAACATTGCCTTCACCCGTGACCAGTTCCGTTTTGCCGTTAGCCACTGTCATATGCCGCTCAGTGGCGCCGTAGGTGACGAATGCTGCCCGGTTGCATGGTGTGCGGTGGCCTGATCCGGAGTCGATCACCGTGATGACCGGATCTGTCAAGTCGGTAGAGTCCCTGGCCATCATGGCTTGGGTGTCCTTCTTCCCACCCTTCCCGGGCTGGTCCGATTTTTTGTTGGGACAGTCACGTGCGTAGTGGCCCTGTTTGCCACAGTTGTAACACTCCCCCTTGTTGTCACCTCTCTTGGTGCCCTGCTTGGCACCCCTCCTCCTCTTGCCTCCCCCTCCACCTTGAGGACGGACGACATAGGTGGAACTTGACGTTGCCCAGCTCTCTCTCCCACCACGCTGCATCCATTCATTGCGGATGTACTCAGCCAACTTCGGGTATTTCAGCTCATCGGCGGGCCAGCCGCCTACAACGGTGATCATGGGAATCCAACTGTCTGGCAAGGCCAAAAAGGAGGATCATGGCTTGCAGCTGAAGGTTGACCTTCCATTCAGTGGCTACGAACTCGGCAGTAAGGGACTGAATCGTTGCAGGATCTCCATGATGTCGTCGCCTTTGTTTGCTCGGAGGGTGACGAGCCTATTGAAGACAAAGAGCTGGTTGGCAAAGTTGGTGGACCGGTAGATGGTGGAGAGCTTCTTCTAGGCCTCCGTGACCTCCATGCATCCTTGAATCAGTGCGCGCTATGGCGGGACTAGCGCTAACACCAAAAAAACCAGCGCCTTCTTGTTGCGCTTCTTGTACTTGTCCACTTCCTCCGGTGCCGCGGTATCTGGAGGAGCGGTCTCTTTACTGTTGACCAGCTCAAGCAGGCCCTTGTCATCGAGGTAGATCTCAAACCGCCACCTCCATAAAGGGAAACCGTTCCCATCAAACTTGGAGACGTGCCGATGCTCTCTTACTCGGTCGTTGTCATGGCGCGCGGTGGTAGCGTGAAACGTGTATAGCTAGGGTCCTTCTAGGCACATGGGTCCATAACCCTTTGTTGGCTCTAGTGGGTGTGGAGGAATCCTCAAGGATTCCTAGCTCTCACTAATACACGCTACCAGTGTTTGGGCCGCCAATGGACACCAATGGTGAAGAGTGTGGAGCATAGGGATCACGGATGTGAGTGCGCAGAACACATCGCATTCAGTATAACTGAATTGAAACATGTTCTTGTTGCTCGGCATCGTGAGATTACATCAGATACTTATAGCCTGTGATCTAAGATTTCCAACGCATCCAAGCATGCCCAAATTGGAGTAGTAGAGCCCCTGCTACGGCTGTCGAAGTAACCCTTGGTGGAGCCGCCCACCTTGCCTTGCTCACTATGCAACGGATGGCGCTTCGACGATGACTCTTCGGAGCGTCTTTTCTCGCCCAAAAGTCAAGGAGAAGTTCATCCTGGTCAAGGAGATCCTTATGGTCACTTCATTCATGCCCCTGGTGCTTTTGGAGCTCGTTGGGGACAAACTCAGATCACTGGCGGTGGGTTATCCCGCCACCTTTGGCGGGTACCAGATTGCACACGCCCAATACCCGATTTTCGGGCTAGGCTACCTTTCTGAATACTCACTCAAATCGGGCGATTCAAAGCTCGATCTTGCATGAAAAAATCCAAGAAATCCAAATCTAAAGTCAGATCAGGTGTTCGACCACTCCTCAGTGGTCGAACCAGGGAATATGATCAACGGCACTCATGACGAGGAGCACACCATGTGAACACATACGTGAATCCAATAGTACTTTAATACTGAATTCACACAGGTATGGTGGTGCGTACTTGACGTGCTTGACAGGGCACAAAAGCACATGAAATTTCAAGCCGCCAAGCAGTGGAGAGCCGAGGAGTTCACGGTGGGACAAAAGGTGCTATTAAGCTTGCGGAACCTGTACCTGGCGAGTGTAGGCAGCGACAAGCTCAAGCCTCGGTGGATTGACCCTTCTCCGATCATGGAGAAGCGGTCCGCGGTGAGTTACGAGTTGGAGCTGCTGGACCACCACGGGATCCATCTCGTATGCCACTCTTATCTAATCAAGGCCTACAAGGAGCCGGATATGCAGTTTGCAACGCGAGGGCATGCTCTTCCTCCTCCGGTCTTGATGGAGGGAGAGGAAGAGTACGTGGTGCAAAAAATTCTTGGGCACCGTCGGTGCCGAAATGGGTGGTAGTACCTGGTACAATGGCTTGGTTATGGGCCAGAGTACAACTGGTAGATCACTAAAGCTGATTTTCACAGGGGCAATGCTGTCAACACGACCGTCCGACTGTATCAGGTGCACACCAGGACGGTGCGTCCTCAGAGGGGGGGTGATGTCATGGGTGCTAACGGTCAAGGCGGTAATTACGTCATCATGCTAATCTTAAATGCATGTTTTGTTTTGCCCATTGTACTTTACATGAAATGCCATGTGAAAGTGACCCAAGAACCGGGTCATTCAGTGTAGGGACGAGAAAGATACGGTCGTGCAAAGGTGGGAGGTGTACCTCCTGAAAACAGTAGATGTACTAGTTTGATCGCGAGCACGGCAGAGCAACATTCTTTCCCAATGCAGCCAAAGCACCCCTGGATGGATGCTTAGCCAATGAGGCAAGGTTCATTAGAGTCCATGGACACTTTTGGATGGCGGGTAGAGCTGCATTTGCATGCAAGGGCGCTTCGGGTGGCCGTAACGCGGTGCTGTTAGCAACAGTCACACATGGAGTAATCAAGCAACCATAACTCAGCCATTTCTCCACGTATTGAGGTGTTCTTTGGTGCAATGGAAATCGCATAATTCACAGTACATGATGCATGTGCTAGTTTCATATTGCACTTCCGTAGATGGTTTTGGAGAGCCGTACGACTCTTAGCTGGCTCATAGGGACTGGTATATAAGGACACCTAGGGGTTATTCTACGGATGCTAATCTAACCCAGAGACTTTGTACATTTCCTTGTACTGATCCATCAAGNGAAAGATACGGTCGTGCAAAGGTGGGAGGTGTACCTCCTGAAAACAGTAGATGTACTAGTTTGATCGCGAGCACGGCAGAGCAACATTCTTTCCCAATGCAGCCAAAGCACCCCTGGATGGATGCTTAGCCAATGAGGCAAGGTTCATTAGAGTCCATGGACACTTTTGGATGGCGGGTAGAGCTGCATTTGCATGCAAGGGCGCTTCGGGTGGCCGTAACGCGGTGCTGTTAGCAACAGTCACACATGGAGTACTCAAGCAACCATAACTCAGCCATTTCTCCACGTATTGAGGTGTTCTTTGGTGCATTGGAAATCGCATAATTCACAGTACATGATGCATGTGCTAGTTTCATATTGCACTTCCGTAGATGGTTTTGGAGAGCCGTACGACTCTTAGCTGGCTCATAGGGACTGGTATATAAGGACACCTAGGGGTTATTCTACGGATGCTAATCTAACCCAGAGACTTTGTACATTTCCTTGTACTGATCCATCAAGTCTAAGGACTCATTCATTGCCTAACCCTCCTCCTTCTCTAAGCATCATGTTGCACGTGTCCATTTGATCCTACAAGTCTTTCGTAGCGCACCTTGGTACAAAAGCTGCCAGGAGAGTCGAATGGTGGGAACCTCAGCCACTACAAGCAATCTTGCTATTAGGAGAGAGTCGTGCAACATCTAAAGGTTCGGCCGGACAAACCAAGGGTTTGAGGGTGGGAGGATTTTCTCAAGGGCTTGGCATGTGTCCGTCACGCCGGATGCCCCTCGGTTCACCCGAGCTCGATGACGCGGATGATATTAAGGACGATCTACAGATTTGCATGTTAGTGAGATGTGTTTGGTTGAAGATGGACTTTTTCATTCGTGCCAGGGGTAGTAGTCCATCACACCAGTGCCATCATGTTGTCAGGACCTCTGGCGTCACCCGGCTGGGTTGTCCTGCAAAGGTTTCCCACTTAACTGCGGTGTTCCCTTGACATGTCCGCCTTCACTAGAGCATGAAGTCACCGTTACCGTAGAACAAAGAACAAAGGTTTTGAGACTCCATCATCCTACTACGATAGCAACTCAAGTTTTGACTGCAAGGAAGTCCGTCTCTAGGCATGGTAGATGTAGAAGATGCCTGAACCTACTACCACATCACCAGTGATTGCCAAGCCTTCACAGCGATGAACGCCATGCAGGGCCCTCTTTAGTCTATACCACAAGAGGTAGTTGTTGAATTTTTCCCCTTCACGAGCTCAATGGGGAAGGGAACCTGAATAGATCCTCACCAAGGATTACCTCGGCCATGTTCGCTATGGAGATCCACACGACTAGAGGGGGTTGTCTCCGTGAGCTCCAGTCCCTCTACAAGGGAGATTTGGAGCCTGAAACTGCCTATTAGAGTATGCCATGCACATCTACACGTGCCTTGGCAATGGTGATGGGTTGCATTTGTGGTTACTAGATACTGTCATGATCGGGGTGCATCAGGAGCACTCTAGACTCTTCTCTGGCCTTGCCCATGTCACACTCTGTAGCTCCTCTCATGGACCTAGCATTACCAAGGGACATAGGTCAGGGAGGCAGCCCGAGCGTATCAAGAGAGTCCGTTTGTTGTGTCAGTAGCTAAAAATCCTCTGACACCTCCTTCCCAGTTGCCTAGCCTAGCTTCCACTGCAACAAAAGGGAAAACCGATGAGTAGTGGCAGTGGAAAAATCTCCACTACTACAACTGCGGAGGCACTCATCGTTACATAGAGTGCTAGCCACCCCTTAACTGGAACAAGATCACGTGCAACCTTCAGGCACCAAGCACACAGCGGAAATCTTTCAATGCCATACAAGAAAGTCCCGCCGCTAAGGCTGCGCACCAAATCCAGTTCGCGAATCTGAGGGTGGATTCAGATTCATGACACTAAATCCAGTGTTGGATTCAGATTCACAAATCCATAGCTGTGATTAAGTCATTCATCTTTCATAGCTTCTTCCAGTTTTGAAGCATGTATTTCGATCATTAAGTTTCTGTTGCACTATGTGGGAGTTTGGTGGAATACATAACATCGTTCACATGAGACACATACTTCAAACATGACCATTGCATTAGTATGACGGTATGCCTGCCCAAAGTACATGGCATTTAGCATGACCGCTTGCCTGCCCTCAGTCACCATGATTATTTGAATTACGGCATGCCTGCCACTGCTGACTGAGTATAAGCATGTCCATTGCCTTCATCACATTCTCCTGCGGTGCCTGCATCATCATCATCATCCAGTGCCTCTTTTCCTTCATCGTCCATCTCCTGCTCAGCCACCTGTGCTGAATGACGGCGGGGGGTTGACTCACTTCTCCTCCTCCTCAACCTCTGGTGCTACATCCCCATTGGGAGAGACTGGCAAATGTGCAAGCTGTGGGACATTCACAAATGACTTGAGAAGCATCAGATTCTTTATGGTGAGGTCAATGAGTGACTTTCAGAAATCAGTGATGATATGTCGTCCCAGAAAAAACAGGCACTCTGATGGAGTACTTGTTGCCGGAACTGCAAGCAAACAGTTTTGAGTGAGTACAAATGAATGGAAAAATGGCCAGAAGTGCTGAAACAAGACGTATGAAACAACACGTTTCTTCACCACCTACCAGAAAAGACATCAAGTGCAGCCAGGTGGAATACTCTGAATATCTTTCTGTGCTTCATGTACTTGAGGATGTCGCACCGGTGCACCTTCTTCACTTCCTTTGTCCAGCTCTGAACCTTCAGCTCCAACGTACTTGGTGTGACCTGCACCTGGGGGGCCTCCGGATCGGCAAACATGTCTACGGTGGCATCCTCCAAAGTAGCTTCCAGCATCGTGGCATCTTCACTCTGGCGGATTCTCTCATTTCAACATGGTTGTGGTTGTCCAGTAGCAGCCCCACCTCCCTCGGGGCTGTGTTGGCTGCACGATGATAGGTTATGAGTTAGGAAATTCAAAACAATGATCTGTGTACATGTAGTATTGCTGAGAGAGACTGGAAAGCATACCGGCTGAGGTTGTGGGTGAAGACGTTGCCACTGCAGAACTTTCTCCTTGGGAATGAGATGTCTGCGTGGCAGCTATAGCAGCTGCTGCTCTGAGTGCAGCAGCCTCAGCCTCTGCATCTTCTCGGCTCTGCACGACAGTGTCGTGGTATGACTGCAGAAATCCACAACTTTGAGCTGCAGCTCGGCAGTTGTGCTGATGCCCAATTTTGGGTGGACGCGCTTGTACAATCCGAGACAGAAACGAGGGTCACAAGCTTTTGC
Source organism: Penium margaritaceum (assembly GCA_023375785.1). Lineage (NCBI taxonomy): Eukaryota > Viridiplantae > Streptophyta > Zygnematophyceae > Desmidiales > Peniaceae > Penium > Penium margaritaceum. The sequence goes on along the minus strand of SZWC01018117.1, from coordinate 17,207 downwards.
CAGCACATGTCGGTCATTGCAAATCTTGACATACGTGTCAAACTTTGCAATGGCTGTGAAATTTGCTGGCTTGAGCTCCAGCAACAGCTCCTCCTTACACTTCAGCCGCCCAGCATTGCCTCGGCACTTGCTCTTCTTCTCGGCCACCAGCATGTTCACCAGCCACCTGTTCACCTTCTCTAAGAGAGAGGAGTAGAAGGGGATGACGAGGAACAGAGTTGGGTAGGTGGAGCCGGAAATGTCGACGGGAAAACTTTTGAATGGCTTCATGATTGACATCACTTGCACGATGAGCTGCAAGTCGTCAAAACTGGGATGGAGGTGAGCACCATACCTTCCGAAGTCTTCAAGCCAAGTTTCCAGCACGTCTTTGATGCCGATGACGCGCTTGCACATGTTGAGCGCGCTGTTCCAGCTGGTCTTGGTGTCTTGGTGGAGTGACATGTACTTCAACCCCGCGTCCTTCACCACCTCAGTCAGCGACTCCTTTCTGGTTGGCGTTCTAATGACAAAGACCGCCATGGCACACACTTGGGAAAGGATGGTAGTGATCCGCGTCTGTTTCAGCAAGTCACCCAGCGCCAGGTTGATGATGTGGCCGAGGCACCAGATGTGCCCGGCCTTCTCAAACACGTCGTTTTGCGGGATGAGGAAGGCATCAATCATTGAGTCATTGGTGGACTCATCGTCCACATTGAGACAGAACATTCTGTCCCACAACACCCACTGCTGAAGTGCGGTTTTCAGAGATTTGTAGAGGTTTTCTGTAGTAGCTCCATGCAAGATGGCTGGGAATGACAACGCGATGACCCGCACCTTGTAGTGCACATCGATCCAGTGCGCGGTTAGGCCCAGATACTTTATGTTGTTCTTGGATTTCCAGCGTCTGTCGTGAAGCTGATGCGGCTGGTCACCGCAACCAATGTAGTCTTGATACACTCATGGCAGAGAGGTGCAGCCACCCAGATCAGCCTGGCGAACTTCATGCATCCCGGGAGTGGAGCAGCAGGGTTCACATGCCCAAATTCCCTTGCAAGCCAGAAAGAGTCCATGGACGCGAACGACAGGTTCTTGTAGACCAAGGGCTTCCATGGAGTAGAAATAATGTTTCTTGAAAACCAGGCTGATACCAGCTGCTCCTGTGGACACCGGTGCATTCATGCTCCCTACAAGGATGTGCTTAGAGCCGTCCGAGAGCATGGTGTCCATGATTTTGTCGACCTTGTGCCCGGGCCGAAGGCGGTACAGGCACAGTGGGTCTTCTGTAGGAAGGTGAAGCTTGATGGCTCATTGGACCAGTACAAGGTTTGCTGAATGACCAAGGTGTTTTCATAGTTACAGGGTGTTGATTCTACCGACACATTTTTCCTTATTGACCGCATGACCACAACCCGTGCTCTGTTTTCCATAATTGCACGGCTAGGAGTTGCACCACGTCGATGTGAAAAACACGTCCCTCGATGTGAATCTGAAGGAAGATATCGTTGTGGTCCAACCACCTAAAATTGAGATCAATGAAAAGGTATGGAGCTTGCACAAGACCTCAAAGAGTGATTTTGGTGTTGGAACCAGGAAATCACCATCTCACTGACACGTGCTGCGTAAGTATAGTGATGCAAATCTGTCCCTCTTCATCTAACGGAAAGCTGCACAATTTACTACCATATTGGTCTATGTTGATTAACTCTTGATCACGTCTCCATTGATTAAGACTGTGAAGGTGGTCAATGTGGTCCTTCAGGCTACCTACAGGATGAAGGATCTTGATCTTGCACGTGCATTCATTGGGTTGGAGATCGTGCATGACCACCGACCGTGGATACTCCTGCTTTACTAGGCATGTCATGCCAGCATTGTGGGGGACGGATTTACTGACCTCCATAATGCAGTATCCTCACCCTCCAATACACCAAGAAAGCAAGATATCCTTAAGGTAGATGACTTAGCGTAACTTGGGGAGACAATGGACATGACCCTATATGTTTAACTCATTCGCTATTTGGTCACAACCACTCAACCTAACACCGCCCTCGTCAACAACCTCCTCGCACAGTTCTTATGCTATCCCTAGGTGAGAGCCCTTTATGAAGCTACGCGAGTGGTGAGGTATGTGATTTCCACACCGAAACTTACACTGTAGTTTTGTTGAGAGTGTTTGATAGTAGTCGACGGCTTCACTTGCAGTATATGGACCTAGAGTCCTGACAAGTGTACTTGTATTTGCTATGTGTTCCTCCTTGGTGGCACGGTTGTATTTTGGCACACTTACAAATAGGGATGGATTGTGCATAGCTCGTCAAAGGTAGAGTGTGTCACTCTAGGGGCTAGGGCTACTGAGGCCCTGTGGCTGAAGTGCTTGGCCAAGGCATTGGCGCGGGAAAAGTTTATGTTGGACATTTGTTCAGTCAAGATTCATCCCTTGTTCGAGGGTGGCTAATCATGGGGCTTGTGTAAATGGATTTTTGCGCATCTTTTTGCACATCTTGTTGCACACTTAAGTCAAATCTGCACATGTATGAAAATGCGTACCATCGCGTTGAGGGGAGTGTTGTGAAGTTAGCTATTTGTCTGTTTGTAGGAATCACAGTGACCAGTGGATTATGTCTATGCTCGTATAGATTTCTCGTGTAAAACTAGTTGGCAGCTGAGCAATTTTGTGTGGTGGTCTATCTTTCTACAAACTGGTTAGCTCCCATGGTGTCCGGAGACTTGCTGGGACCTTCCACTCGTAACCTGCAAGTCCACAAGGACCCAAAACAAGTTCAGTCCTGAGCTATGCCAGTCCAACCTAATCCATGTTCATCAGCAGGACTAAACTAGGCCACCAAGACATGACAGACCAAGCACGAACAAGAATAACATTAGAGTGTTTTGCAACAATGAAGGGGGGAGCGTTGTTGCCACAAGCGAGGTGACCACAGACGGAGCAGGCGGAAGTGTCATCGGTGGCTGGATGCCACTCCTCGGCAGCTGCTGCACTTGCGATTGCTCCCCTAGACTTCTGTACCCTCCTCCTCAAGGCAATGGACGTGAGCCGAGAGGTCAAAGTAAACTATGTACACAATATCACTCCCCCATGACAAACAAGTCCACAGATGCAACAACACTGATGCAAGCAAGGCACAAGGCAAGGAAGGCAAACGACAACAGATGCAGCTCACGGACAGAGGTTAGTCCATAGTGCAAGCAAGATGCAATCCCACAGAATGTGCAGTTGTGAGGAACTTTGTACGGCTGATGGCCTTTGATAAGAAATCAGAATGTTGCGAGTCGATGTCGGCCCACATGACGTAAATCTCACCTCAATCCACCAGATATCGGATGTAGTGGTACTCGACATTGATGTCCTTCCTGCACGCATGGAACACACCGGAGTTCTCTGCAATGGCCATTGCGCTCTCATTGTCACACCGAACCACAACAAGGGGCATGGACTGAAGTAGCTCACACAATAGACGCACTAGCCAGACACTCTCGTTCATGCCTGTGTCCAGAGCTACGTACTATGCTTCCTCAGTACTGCGAGCGACGCAACCCTGCTTACCACTACGCTGCGAGATGGCAGTTCCTCAAATGAGGAAGATCTAGCCGTTGCCACTGTTGCAGTCTGGGCTCCATGCCCAGTCATTTTCCGTGTATTCATCAAGAACCACGGAGGCCTGCCCTCATTAGTGAGGGCCAACGTGAGCGGTGGAAACGACATACTGTTGAAAAATATGTTTTTAGTTGGGGCAAGATAGAAGGCCAGGGGAGAGGCGCCACTCCCTCCCCTGAACCTCTGCCTACCTACCCTACTCTAACTTGCCATATCTACTGGGATCAGGAGAGAGGGTAATTCTGTGCCTCGCCCTGTCCACTGTGTACCTGTGATTCGATAAGTACCAAGTGATGATCAATATTTATTCAGTACCGGAATGCACATCACCAAGCAGTGGTTCCGAGAAGAGGGGAGGAGCGAGGTGTGCTGACGTGGATAATTGGCACCTAACACTGCAGCAACACACACACAAGGACACCGGATAGCTCTTGGACCATTATTCATTATCGATCTGTCAATCGAATTATCAATGATCCACATGGCTCTTCATATCTACATCGACGGCTCACGACCAAGCTTTCAATGGGAAGCTCAGGGGGGGGGGGGGGGGGGGGGGGGGGGGGGGTTCAGAAGGACAATATCAAGATATGGTGTAACCGCACCCCAAGGGCAAATTACTACGGGACAACCAGCTCGAGACGGCATCTGCCAACTGGTGCTGTGCTAGCCAGTGGGACGAACGGGGTATGCGTAGCGAGGAGTAGCCGAGCGAGCACGACCATAAAAGCCAGCCGTAGTTTAGTTTGTTCTCCTTTTGCTTTTACGAGTTTGTTCTCAAGACAATATTCTGTCCTCTGGTGTCACTGGGTTGCTCTCTGGTGTTGTGCCTGACAACTGGTTATTTGAGAGTAGAGTATTTGTGACTGTTGCGATTACCAAGAGAAAATTTCAAATGCATTTAACGATCCACATTCTTCTTCATTTGGTATCAGAGCAGTGTGTCATTTGAAAGCCAAGCTTGGACGTAGATCACTGGTTGAGGCCAGATAATGTCTTGAATCAAGAGGACAAAAGCTAGCCATCGTAGGCGGATCTGAAGCAGACCACTTCAAGGTGGAGGATTTTGACAGTGACAAGTACCATGAATTCAGCTTCAACATGCTCATGGTGTTCTTGGCCAAGGGTCTTTGGGGCATGGGTTCTAATCCACCAACCGAACAACTACCTGTAAATGCCACAGCAGAAGAAGAAGCAACATGGCGATACATGGAAGAGCAAGCATTTGTCCTCCTGGCGATGCAGGTTTCAGAACGGCTGAAGTTTCTTATCAGAAAGGGTAATCCATATCTGAATCCTCGACAGGCTTGGAAGACCATGAAGAACAGGTATGACAAGGCCAGCGAACAAGAAAAAATGGAGCTTCTCAACGAGTTCTACTCCTTGAAGATGGGGGCCAAAACAAGAATCGGTGACCATGTGTCTCACCTCAAGGCACTGGTGGAACGTATTGGTGTCATGGGACACATCGTTCCGGAGGCCCAAGTTGTACGAAAACTTCTTGGAAGTCTTCATGAACGCTTCAATCGCACAGTTGAACAGCTGCTGGTCTCACAAGAGGAACTTGACGTTGACAAACAGATTCAAGCACAGCTACGCCAACAACAGGAACTCAGAATCCAGCTCCTTGAGAACCCTAGTAGCGGAGGGGGCCAACAGGGAGGGGCTCAAGAAAACCAAGTGGTTCCTCAAGCAGTTGCACATGTCCCAGAAACATCCTTTACATTAACCCTTGAGCGCGTCTGTGACTCGATTTTCAGAGCAGAAGAAAGATTCAGCAGAGAGACTGGCTCAGTGGATTCAGCTCTAAACACAAGATTTCAAAAGGAAGNTTCATGCCTGTGTCCAGAGCTACGTACTATGCTTCCTCAGTACTGCGAGCGACGCAACCCTGCTTACCACTACGCTGCGAGATGGCAGTTCCTCAAATGAGGAAGATCTAGCCGTTGCCACTGTTGCAGTCTGGGCTCCATGCCCAGTCATTTTCCGTGTATTCATCAAGAACCACGGAGGCCTGCCCTCATTAGTGAGGGCCAACGTGAGCGGTGGAAACGACATACTGTTGAAAAATATGTTTTTAGTTGGGGCAAGAAAACCAGGGAGGGGCTCAAGAAAACCAAGTGGTTCCTCATGCAGTTGCACATGTCCCAGAACCATCCTTTACATTAACCCTTGAGCGCGTCTGTGACTCGATTTTCAGAGCAGAAGAAAGATTCAGCAGAGAGACTGGCTCAGTGGATTCAGCTCTAAACACAAGATTTCAAAAGGAAGGACCAAAAAAGGCCCTACTCCGGACCTCCAGTGAGCAATCACCACAATGCTACATCCTCGCCAAGACAACATCAGCAAAGACAAGGGCCACTTGGTTCTCCTAGAACCAAAGCTTTTGCCAACACACAATGCTGGAACTGTGGTGAACTTGGCCACATCAACAGATTTTGTCGAAAGCGAGCAAGGTTCAAGCCCGGAGCTCAACATGCAATAATGGCTCAAGATGCCAAAAGCTCCTCATAAGCATCACCGCTATTTTCACCACGGTCATCAGGTATGGCGACAGGCCTGGAGCAAGACGGTCTTCATCTTGACTGCCTGGATCAACCCGACACAACTCACGACAACACAGAGCTCAAGCCTTCAGGGAAGGTGGCCATGGAAGAGCTGGTTTTTTGTTCTATTGAAAGTACCTTCCTAGTAGCCACTGGGATACTGGCATAGATCATAGACTTTTGATGCACCAGACACATGACCAGCAACAAGACCTGGTCTACAACATTCAAGCCATTACAGCCTCCCAAAGCCGTTCGGATGGGAGATGGAAGAATAATACCAGCAACAGGCACTGGCTCCGTTTGCATCACCATCATGCTGAAAGGAAAACATGTCTCTCATCTCTTGGAGGATTTACTCTATGTTCCAGAACTATCACCGAACTTACTCTCTGTGACCAAACTCAACAACAAAGGCTTCAGAGTGATGTTTGATCTGGACAAGAGATGCAAATTCTTCACTTCCTCAGGAGATCTTGCCGCTGCTGCCAAAAGAAAAGGCAACCTGACAATTCTTCATACACCTGGGGAGCTTGCACTCCATGTAGCGTGTCCTCCCTTATAGTTGTAGCACTCCCATTGTCACCCTCGAGTGGACTTTGGAGTCTCCTTGCCATCCTTGCTACCTCTCTCGATGTTTCTCCCCTTCTTACCCTGAACACCAGCAATTGTGCCTATCAGTGTTGACGCCGTCGAATGTGATGACTGACGAGAGGAAAGGGGAAAGGTCTATGCTACCTGGAGCGTAGTGATTACTGCGCCTACACACCATGGCCGACGTCATTTGCCCCTCCAACTCTTGTTACATGCACAACGTGCTCAGTGGCCCATGACTGCTGTAGACCTATGTTGGCCATCTCCTCGAGACTCTTCACGCTGAAGTTGTCAAAGATCTTGGCGTACTCGCGTCCAACACCCATCCTAGTAGTGTCAAACGCCATCTGCTGCCCCGGCTCATTCTTCCTTAGGGTCGTGTACAGTCTCATTGCCTGCCGCTACTAGTCAGCCAGTGTCTCTTATACACCCTGGCATAGGGAATTGAAGTCCGAGTGATGCAGTGATGTTGTTTCCATAGTAGCATCTTGGAAGAGATTGGTTGATGTTGCTACTACCGCTGCTACTAGTAGAGAGTGTTGTTGCTACAACCGCTTCTACTGGTGCTTTTGCTGCTAGTGCTCCCGTCGTCGCACTCAAAAGCGGTGGCCTCAAGCCACCTTATGGGCCCGCTGCTCACTCTGCTCTTGCCGCTACCGAAATTGCCATGGCTACCGCACCGTGGCAGGTCCTCTCTGGATCCGTCATTGCTGCTGCAAGGTGGCAGCTCTTACCTTCGTGTCTAGCTGTTGCTACTGCTCACTGCCATAGCCACGCTCCAAGTGTTGCCCGATGCAGCAGCCATTGGTTGCTGCTACTACAGCTGCTCCTCCGCGTAGGTTCTCAAACATTTGCGGTTGAGCAGCCNCCTTAGGGTCGTGTACAGTCTCATTGCCTGCCGCTACTAGTCAGCCAGTGTCTCTTATACACCCTGGCATAGGGAATTGAAGTCCGAGTGATGCAGTGATGTTGTTTCCATAGTAGCATCTTGGAAGAGATTGGTTGATGTTGCTACTACCGCTGCTACTAGTAGAGAGTGTTGTTGCTACAACCGCTTCTACTGGTGCTTTTGCTGCTAGTGCTCCCGTCGTCGCACTCAAAAGCGGTGGCCTCAAGCCACCTTATGGGCCCGCTGCTCACTCTGCTCTTGCCGCTACCGAAATTGCCATGGCTACCGCACCGTGGCAGGTCCTCTCTGGATCCGTCATTGCTGCTGCAAGGTGGCAGCTCTTACCTTCGTGTCTAGCTGTTGCTACTGCTCACTGCCATAGCCACGCTCCAAGTGTTGCCCGATGCAGCAGCCATTGGTTGCTGCTACTACAGCTGCTCCTCCGCGTAGGTTCTCAAACATTTGCGGTTGAGCAGCCATTGCGACTGCTGCCCACTATTGCAATTTCTGGCTGCTGTTGCCGCCTGCACCTGCACCTCGTCGCCGCTCCAACTACTACTCCACACGGTTTTTGTCACTCTTGTGGCTTGACAACCGCCACTGCGGCTGCTGTTCGCTGCTACAACCGCCGGCTATAGCTGTCACCCGCTGCTATAAACCATTGCTGCCGCAACAGTTGGATACACATCACTACAGCAGTTGCCCGCTGCTGCAGCTGCTTGCCGCTGCGGCCACCTACTGCTATGCCTTACCGCGGTTACAACTCTTTACGTAGCTGCTGTTGCAACTACTGCTTCGCGCGACCACTACTGCCGCTGCAGCTCCATGTAGCTTCCGCTCCAATTGTTGCTTCACGCAGTTGGCGCTACCGATGATGCTCCCTAGAGTTGCCGCTACATCTGCTACTTCCCGCGGCTGCCGATGCGGCTGCCACTTAGCGGGCCCTCCCAAGACTTTGCTTTGCTTCTTAATCGTAACATGATGAGCTTGGTTCGTCCGCTTGGATACCAAAACCTCCTTCCCTCACACACCTACGTTGAGCACAGGAACATAGACGAAACGGGATAGACCAAGAGGGGAAAAGTGGTGTGCACTTGAAACCGGAGGAGAGAGAGAGAGAGAGAGAGAGAGAGAGAGAGAGACAGANAGAGAGAGTGGGTGGGAGGCTACGAGGTGGAGCTTCTTCGACAAGCCCACCCATCAGTTGGCAAGTTGGAGCTCGTCGGCGCTCACTCAAATGTAAGGGCACAATGCCACTCATAACCTGCAAGTCCATTACAACCCAAAACACGTTTGGTCCTGAATTATGCCAATCCAAACCAACCCATGTTTACACGCAAGAGTAAACTAGGCCACCAAGACATGACAGACTAAGCGCCTCCTTCTTTGTTGTTCTACAACAAAGAAGAGGGCGCGCTGCGGCCACGAGCGTGGTGACCACAGACGGAGTAGGCGGAAGTGTCACCGGTGGCTCGTTTCTGCTGCTCGGCGGCTGCCGAACTTGTGTTTTCTCCCCCAGTCTTCTTTACCCTTCTCCCCATGACGAGTCAGTAAGGCAATGGACGTGGGCCGAGAGGTCACAGCAAGCTATTTACACGATATCTATGTGGCCACCCATCTGTCTGCAAATTGGTTGAGTGCCATGGTGTCCCACAACTTGCTAGGATCTTCCATATCGTTTCAACATGCACGTTTTTCCATGTATTGTCCACATATCAATGTTTAACTTGTGCATGTAACTAGTTATAACTCTCCGCCTGAGATGACCTATTTTGAGGTTCACTCAGTGTTACATTTTAATGCCTGTTTGTTGAGTTACATAAGAATGAGTGAGTTTTGGTCGGTTTTTGGACAAAGTGGCCTAGTTGTGTGGGTCAATTGCCTATGGCCGAAGAAGGTATTCATGTTGTGTGCTTGTCGGTTATCATGTTTCTTTGCAATTTAAACCCAATTGACCATATGATACTTTCCATGTCAACCCAGCCAATTTTTTGCTGCTCTCGCGCCTACTGTGCATGCTCGTGCGTTAGCTTACTGAAGTGCATTGCAACATGAGTGAGATCAGAGCTAGAGAGCTTTCTAGCAATCGCTTGATCTGTGGTTCCTAAAATCCTTGCCATTTCAACACGTAGAATAGAAAAGAAATCCGGTTTATTCCGGTTTCGTATCCATATTGTATAGCAGATTGTGTGAAAATTTGAAATGTCTCAGTGGGTCATTTGAGCTTGGATTCTTCCAACTACTTGGTTTAGGTATCATTAAATTTCATTAGTTTTTTCCCGTATCAATCCCTCCTCTTCCTTTCACATGAGGCTGATATGCCCCATTATGTCGTCATTTTCTCTTAGATGCGATCCATGGGCGCTGGATGGAGTCTCTGGTCTTCTTGCTGTGGTAGCCCCCAACATCCTTCAGTTACGTCCTTGGGCCAACAGTTTTCGAATAGTGGCACAGCTCACGTCGTCGTGGGGATCTCTATTGCGTGGATTTGAGTGGCCATCATTCGCACCACGTTGTACTCCCGGGCTGCGCCGCAAGTTTGCTTAACTTCATCCTTCATCTACGTTCCCGCACAATTCTAAGCGGGAATAGCCGACGTGGCCTCCACGCAAAAAGTTAGCGACGCGTCCGTACCGGTGTCGAAAGTCGCATTTTCGTGGCGGATTCCGCCAACAGCGAGGCTTAGATGAAGGGCGTTTTTGCACTTCAACAACCCTTCATGCTCCATCGATGCCTTGCCGAGTAACCAATCACGTTGATTTTGCTAGATGAAACTCGATGAAAGTGGATGAAAGTGGAACCGCGCTTCGGCACAAAGGAGAATTTCAACTAGAACTCGACTAGTTTTTACGCGAGTGTCTGGCTTCAATCCGAAGTCTGTCATTGGTCGACATGATCAAAATGTGAACGTCCACATGTTTTATTTTTGAACGGGAAATAGGAACACATGCACGTGGCGCCGTCGCTCGGAGTCGGCCCGTGGATCCGCCGACACCGTGGCCCGTCGACACCATGGACCGTGGCCCGTCAAGTCACACACAGTTGTCACGACGGGTCAACCAAGGACATGGAAGATCGATAGATGAAAGCGGATGAACCGCGGGAAATATGGGTGAAAAAGCGTGTGAAAATCTTCAGGGCACAAATACTCCGGTGCCCATCGTTTCGCCAAATAAAGCATCGGTGTCCATAGTCGAAAACAAACTGACGGCGGTGTCCAAAGTCGAAAACAAAAAGACACCGCTGTCCATAGTCGAAAATGACATGACAGCGGTGCCCATGTATTTCGTCGTGCGAGCAAAAAAGAAAAAAAATGACAACTGTACCCACGCCCTCGAAGTCGAACTTCGCCGACTTCGAGGGCGAAGTGGGCGATGCTCACACAGGCATCGCCGATGTCAGACGTCACCCTGCCGCCAGTTTTTGAAATCGCAAGTGCGAACTCCAAAAGTCGCGACAGGGTGTGCCACATTTCGCAAACCCACACGAATAACCGACAAACCCCCTAGTTACACTGGGGGGTTAGGGTTTTATTCTTTACTTGCTGGGGCATATGCCGGGCCCCGCGGTAGCGGGGCCCGGCAGATTCGCTTTCATTTATCACACTTGCGCCACATCTCGCAAACCCCCCCCCCCAAGTATAATACAAACCCCCTAGTAAAACTGGGGGGTTAGGGTTTTCTTTTTTTACTTGCTCGGGCATCTGCTGGGCCCCGCGGTAGCGGGGCCCAGCAGATTCCCTTTCTGTTATCACACGTGCGCCGCATATTGCAACCCCCCCCCCCAAAACGGACAAACCCCCAAGTTACACTCAGGGGTTTGGATATCATTTTTCTTCGCGCACGATGGGCATCTGCCGGGCCCCGCTACCGCGTGTTGTTGTGTGAGTCGTACACGGCTTACGGTGACCCCACGGCTCATGTCCATTCACGTGCAGATCCCTGAGACTGGCGACGGAGGCAGCAGGCCGGCAGCCGGTGGCGACGGGCGCCCAGAAGACTTCCGTATTTTGTAGACTCGTGTTGTGTCAGAGCACGTAGGCATGCAGCCTATCAGGATGTACATCTTGTTGACGTGGTCGTTCTGGTTCAAACGGCTCGTCGTTCTGACGTGTCTGTAGGGAATTGTGACCAAAACTGTGTTTTTGCCACTGTTTTGTCCTGCTAGAAAAATATCGCCGTTATGCGCCGTGTGTGTGTGCATCCACTAGGTCCGTGGCACTATTTAGGTTGGCCAGACCTCAGTTGTCATCTCTCTCTGCATATTTCAACTTTCGCAGCTTCTGACACTTGTGTTTGTGTCCCTAGCCAACCCCTTGCTGTTATCACTTCCACCTGTGTGTGCTAGTGAGTTAGCTAGCTGGCTTGTGTTGCCACGCTAGCGACAGCATTGCTAGGAGCTGTCCCTCATGGTATCAGAGCCAGCGAGCCAGTGCTCGCATAACTGTGCAGGAGAGACGCAGCAGACGAAGAAGTCGTGACCAACCGCAGCCGTTGCCTTGAGGAGCAGCAGCAGCAGTGCCCACAGTCTCGGCGGGAGGTCCTGGGAGGGCCCACCACCACTTCGACCGTTTTTTATAAAATCCGCGGTCAATCCGCGGTCGTTCCGCCGTCGATTCGCAGTCGTTTCGCAGTCGTTCCGCGGTGCTCCGCGGTGACAAAGCATCCGCGGCAGGCGCGGCAACTGCGCGACCGCGTCGGAACACGCGTCGAGTGCCGCGGAGGCACTCGGCGTTCCGTATTTGCCACCTCGCGGTGACGTTGCCAGTCCAGATCCGCGGTGTTCCGCGGAACCGCGCAGCTCCGCCGTAGCTCCACCTCCGCGCAGCTCCACCTCCGCGGCCGTTCAGGAAAACATCGGCGCTGCTCGCCGCGAACCTGCGACCGCGGAGCTGCGGGTGCGGAACGTGTCGACCGCAGACCTCAGCAGCACGCCATATTCTACACCGGTGCGACCGCGGTGACCGCGGTCATTGACAGTGAACCGCGGTAAACCGCGGTGCTCCGCGGTCATCCGCGGTAATCCGCGGTGATCCGCAGTGATCCGCGGTGAACTTCCGCGGTGAAGTTCACCGCGGAAGGTATCCGCGGAGACGCTCCGCGGAGGAGTTCCGCGGGAGGAAGTTCCGCGGAAGGACGGTTCCGTGAAGGCGCTCCGCAGAGGACTTTCACGGAGGGGAAAAACAGGGGAGGAAACCGGTTGCCATGCCGAAGCAAACCTCCTCCAGTATGGCTGCCAACGCAACTGCCGAGGGTAGCGCCGTCAGCGTTCAACGTCGACCACCGCCATCATCACCACAGCGGCAGCAGCAGTCGCAGCAGCAGCAGTAGCAGCAGCAGCACCAGCCGCCACTACAGCAACAGCAGCCACTGCAGCAGCAGCAGCAGCAGCAGCTGCCGCCACAACACCAGCAGCCACCGCTGCAACAGCAGCAGCAGCGGCCGCCGAGCCCGACTACATTGGCGCGCCAAGTGCGCGCACTGGCGGACCTACAGGCGGACAGCCGCGATACCTTGACGAGGCAGGTGGCCGAACTACAGGATATGATCAGGGACTTGCTGCCCCAGCAGCAGCAGCAGCGTCCGTCGACTGACCCGAACAAGGACCACCTTGCCCACGGCGGTAATGGTGATGCAGTCGCGGAGAACCTCTCCGACTCCGGTGAGGAGGGCGAGGAAGAGGTGCTCCGAGCGCGCCTCATCCACCTGGAGGCGCGTCGCAGAGCGCGTGAGGCCAATGCAGCCCTCCAGGGCACCAACTCCAGCTCCAACACTGACCCGAGCTCATCTCGCCGCCCACTGAGCTTTGAGGAGCTGGCTCTGCGGGCCCGCCTGGGTAAGGGAATTGCCTCCTCGATGCCTGGCCCCGCAGTGGCTTCGGTCGTTGCCCTGCCGACGGCAAATCCACCCAAGTGGTTTGAGTCAGACCCGCCCGTCTTCCGGACTGGGAATGACTTCAGGTCCTGGGAGCCACGCTTTCGCATGTGGGCCATGAGCAAGGGAGTCCTTCCCTACTACCTCGCACCTTATCAGGCGTCTGACCCCGCTCAGACACACATGGCAGTCCGCGCAGCTTCCCGCCTGATGAAGGCTGCCCCGGACTTCACCAAGGACTTCAGTCGGTTCCTTGGCGATTCCCTGACCGGCTCAGGAGCTAACCCTTGCACGGCATGGGCACTGGCCGTCACTCTGTTTGAGGGCGCCACCTTGGCTTTGACATCCCAGCGCCTCGCCGACTTCAACTCCCTCTGCCAGACTGCTCAGGAGTCTGCAGCCGATTACTGGCGCCGGGCGATCCACTTGTACGAGGATCTTGGGGACGACGCTCCTACGCAATACTCCACCCTCCAGATCATCCTCTACGGCATCCACCCCGACTACGCGCGCGTCTTCAGCAACTTCGACCAGACGCTGCTTCGCGACATGGCAAGCAACGGGACCCTGCTGCGCTGGGCGACTCTCCACTTTCTGGATGTGGCAGGCATGGACACTGCGAACCGTGCACGCCGTAGCACCGCTTCAGCTGCAGTTGCCGCCGCGCCGCCCACCCCTCTGTCTACAGCAACGGCGGCTCCAGCGCAGGGGAAGAAGGGTCGCAGAGTGTCGGGTGGTGGTTCTTGCGGCGGGACCAGCAGCGGCACCAGCACTGGCAGTGTCAGCCGCAGCAGCAGCGGCAGAAGCAACAGCAGCAGCGGCGGCGGCAGCAGCAGCAGCGGCGGCAGTAGCAGCGGCTCTAGCAGCACGATGGGACGTCGCCTCGTGTGCTTCAACTGCGGTGGTGACCATCGCTATCCCGGCTGCACTCGCCNGCCGACGGCAAATCCACCCAAGTGGTTTGAGTCAGACCCGCCCGTCTTCCGGACTGGGAATGACTTCAGGTCCTGGGAGCCACGCTTTCGCATGTGGGCCATGAGCAAGGGAGTCCTTCCCTACTACCTCGCACCTTATCAGGCGTCTGACCCCGCTCAGACACACATGGCAGTCCGCGCAGCTTCCCGCCTGATGAAGGCTGCCCCGGACTTCACCAAGGACTTCAGTCGGTTCCTTGGCGATTCCCTGACCGGCTCAGGAGCTAACCCTTGCACGGCATGGGCACTGGCCTTCACTCTGTTTGAGGGCGCCACCTTGGCTTTGACATCCCAGCGCCTCGCCGACTTCAACTCCCTCTGCCAGACTGCTCAGGAGTCTGCAGCCGATTACTGGCGCCGGGCGATCCACTTGTACGAGGATCTTGGGGACGACGCTCCTACGCAATACTCCGCCCTCCAGATCATCCTCTACGGCATCCACCCCGACTACGCGCGCGTCTTCAGCAACTTCGACCAGACGCTGCTTCGCGACATGGCAAGCAACGGGACCCTGCTGCGCTGGGCGACTCTCCACTTTCTGGACGTGGCAGGCATGGACACTGCGAACCGTGCACGCCGTAGCACCGCTTCAGCTGCAGTTGCCGCCGCGCTGCCCACCCCTCTGTCTACAGCAACGGCGGCTCCAGCGCAGGGGAAGAAGGGTCGCAGAGCGTCGGGTGGTGGTTCTTGCGGCGGGACCAGCAGCGGCACCAGCACTGGCAGTGTCAGCCGCAGCAGCAGCGGCGGAAGCAACAGCAGCAGCGGCGGCGGCAGCAGCAGCAGCGGCGGCAGCAGCAGCGGCTCTAGCAGCACGATGGGACGTCGCCTCGTGTGCTTCAACTGCGGTGGTGACCATCGCTATCCCGGCTGCACTCGCCTGACAGGACGCCCACTGGATTGGGCCAAGGTCACCCGTGGGCTGCAGCAGGTGCACGAAGCGCGCATGCGCCAGACGTCCGGTGCGACCGCCCGCTCGGCCGCCACTACCGCAGCCGTCCCAAAGGAGTCCGCCGCCACAGCAGGCTCCTCTGTTGATCCTCGCGACTAGGCACTCGACGAGCGCGACCAGACGATCGCCGAGCTTCACCAGCTTCTCGCCCTACGCTCATCTCAGGGAGGTGCGAGTGAGTTGGCTGAATCGAGGGTTCCTACTGCCTGTGGACTGTCTGTGTCGTTGCGTGGTGATGTCTGTGGTGGTCTCCATGCTCAGCCGTGTGCGCGTGATGGACCCGATGACACGTCTTGGTTGCATGCGTCTCATGTCCGCTCCGTTGCTCGTCTTGTCGCGTCGCCTGCCGAGCGGCCTGCTGCCGCGCCTTGTTCCGTCGCCGAGTGCCATGTTGCCCCTTGTCCATGGGTCACAGATGCCACATGGGTCGTGGACTCTGGTGCCACCCATCACATGAGGTGTCGTCGTGACCCCTTTGTCGTCTTGTATCCCATTGGCGCTGTTCGCTCCGTTCGCACTGCAGCTGGCCATGAGGTCCCTGTCCAGGGTGTTGGGGTTGTGCAGTTCACCGGACCAGCTGGTCCCGTATACATCTCCGACGTCCTTTTTGTCCCTGATCTGGAACTCAGCCTGCTGTCTGTCCGTGCTTGCACCAAAATGGGCCTCGGTGTCACGCACACGGCTGCCGATGCTTGCATCTTCGTGCGCGATACCAAGGAGACCGTCCTCAGTGGGACGGTCGTCGATGATCTGTATCACATTGCTGGGTGCTCTGCGAGTGCACCCCCTTTGCCTCCCTCTTCCACTGCCCGTGTTTTCGTTGCTGGTGCTCTGTCCCCCGAACACCACCGCCTCCTGCATCAACGTCTTTGTCATGTGCACCTGGGGGCTGTCGATAGGCTGATCCGCACTCAGCCCGCTCTTGGTCTTGATGCAGCGTCCTACGAGGCGCCGCCCACGACCGACTGTCTAGCCTGTGCTGAGGGAAAAATGCACCGGTCTACTTATCCTGCGTCTGTCTCCAGGGCTCGTCGGCCCCTGGAGCTTGTCCACTCTGACCTCATGGGTCCGCTCCCTGTCGAGTTTCAGGAAGACCGCGGTCGCTACGTCCTGATGTTGACTGATGACTTCACGCGCAAGCGTTGGGTCTACAGCCTGCGTCAGAAGAGCGATGCAGCCATTGCGGTCCGCATCTGGCTGGTCATGGCCGAACGCCAGTCTCCCCACCGCCTTCAGACCTTTTGCTCGGACCGTGGCGGCGAGTACCTCGGTGACATGGCACGCTCCTTCACCGAGCTCGGTGTCTTTCACAACCTCTCTGCTCCCGCCACACCCCAGCAGAACGGTGTCTCTGAGCGCTGGAACCGCACCATGGAGGATGCGGTCCGCGCCATGCGCGCCGATCGTGCCATGCCTGAGGCCTTTGCCTTTGAGGGCATGGCATACATGACCTGGGTGTGGAACCGCATTCCCCACGGTCCCCTCCCAGGTCACCGCACGCCCTACGAGTTGTGGTATAGGCGTCGAGCGGACCTGCGCCTCGCCCATGTCTGGGGCTCCCTTGCCTGCGTCTGGTTCACTCCGGAGCAGCAGGGGAGCAAGCTCTCTCCGCGGGGCCGCCTCTGCGCCTTCGTTGGCGTTGCCCCGCGGTCAAAGGCCTGGCGGTTCTGGGACCCCGAGCATCGCCACATCGTGGAGTCCCGTGACGCTCTCTTCTTCGAGCATCTCGCCTTTCCCGACCTTGCTCACATCCACACTCTACGTGCTGCTCATGCCCCTGGGTGTTC
>SZWC01018115.1:2457-35987 GCA_023375785.1 Penium margaritaceum | reverse complement strand
CTCTCTCTCTCTCTCTCTCTCTCTCTCTCTCTCTCTCTCTCTCTCTCTCTCTCTCTCTCTCTCTCTTTCTGCATATGGTAATTTATGGAAGCACATTGGATATCGTCTTCGTGTCGCCTAGTCAAACCCTCGCCGTCTCGCGCTCGACATATGTTGACGTCGGAAGCTGAATGAGCACTGACGTTCAGTGGCAAGCGTACTAGGAAGCTTCCTAGCAATTACATTTTGGTATGAGAGCAGACGATCCAGAACTCCTGTTGTGCAGAAGAGACGCAGCAGCAGCAGTAGTGAGTTGCAGCATTGGCAGCCACCCATAACAGCAATAGAAGATCCTGGAAGGACCCACCACGACTACATTGCAACAGAGCGGTGGAGGCAACGGCGACAATGGCAGTAGCCGCAAGCAACAACAGCCGTAGCAGCAGTAGCGGTGGGAAGAAACTACAACAGCAGCGGCTACGGGTAGCTGCCGCAGTAGCAGCAACAACAGTAGTAGCAACGACAACAGTATTGGTGGAAGTGGCAAGCAGCTGCAACAGCAGAGGCTGAGGCCAATATCCACAGCAGCAGCCGCAGCGGTAGCGGCAGCGGCTAGCAGCTGCAATAGTAGCGGCAGATTGTAGTAGCCTCAGCTACAGCAGTGGTAGTATCAGCAGCGGCGTCGAGCCATTACAACAACAGCAGCTAGCAACCATAGCACCAGCTACAGCAGCGACGACGACAGCTAGTAGCTGTTGTAGCAGCAACGGAGGGCAGCAACCCCAACAGCAACCGGAGCAGCAACAGTAGCAGCAAGCAGCTGTAGTAGTAGCAACGGCGGGTAGCAGGCACAGCAACAGTAGAAGCAACAGCAATGACAAGCGGCTGCCATAGTAACGCCAATGGGCAGCAGCCACAGCAGCACGTAGCAACAGTGCTCAGCACCACCTCGCAGCAGCCACAACAACACCGCACGACAGCAGCAGTAGTAGCGGCGACGGCGGCGAGAAGCTGCAGCGCGCTGCCGTAGCTGCACACGCACGCAGCAGCAGCATGCACAACAAAGACAATTGTAACGGCAGCAGCCACCGCTGCCACTCGCTTGTAGCGAGAAGCTACCTCAGAGCTTCGCGCTGCAAGTGAGCTCGCCGTCGGACGAGCTCGCTGTGGGAGCTCGGCTTCGTGCGAGCTCGCCAATTGGTGAGTGCGCCGATCAATGAGCTCGTCCGATTGACAAGCTTGCCGCGAGGGTTGAGCGAGCGAGAAAAGAAAAAAAAGGACGGGGGAGGTCCTTGAGTGGGGCACTCGAGAAAAAACCCCCAGAAGCAGTACCCAACTGGCAAGAAAAATGAAGGGGGGAAGTGCAATAGCAACAATGACATTCGCAGTTGCAGAAAAGGTGTCTTGAGGCCATAGCCATCTGGGATCAACGGCAATCACATCAGCGATAGCAGCAGCAAAGAGGTGGCCCGGGGCCACGGCCGTCGGTTGGTGATGGCGACAGGTGTAGAAGCAGCAGTCGTAGCTGCAATGGCACAACCGCATGCGTTAACTGCCACAAGAGGTGTGGCGGGGACCAACGCCATTGGCGGTTGACGGCGGCCATAAGCAAGAGCGACAGTGGCAGTGGCATCGAAGGCAAATGGAGGTCGCACATTGTGTTACCCGTGCGATAAAAGCAAGGCAGTTGCGTAGCAATTACACAACAACGCAACACCAGCATGGTGGTGGCCATCCTTGTGACGGTGTCGTAACACGTTTGAGAAACTGTGCTTTGATCGCCCACCTCCCCCTATGGCCTTGTGCTTGCGCGAGCAAGTGCTCTGTGCTCTCACCCACGCCAAGCTCCGGAGATGAGCACACTGGCATGGCTGGGGGTGCAGTCGGCGCTATGGTTGGTGTTCGCACTGCATACATGGCAGGTGCCACGTCCACAATGGCAGTTGCAACGGTGGTACATGCCTCAGGCGTCTAACGTGTTTGCCTGTTACTATTGTGACGATTGGCACAGTGGTTGGCACCAGTGTTGCCAGCACCCTGCCAAATGGCGACCGCCTGGATACGGTCCCGTCCTTCTTCACCATTTGACTCAGAGACGTCAGACGATATCGTGGCACCCCTCGCTGGAGCTATGGTGGTATTGTACGCCGAGCTCCAGGGTCCAAAGCGCATAGTGCAACAGCTCACAAACCATGTGGTCTCTTAGCGAGCCGTTACCCCCATGCCGCTGCAGACACCCCCATCTTCCTCCTCGCCATCATCACCTCCGTCATTGTCGTCACCTGATGGTCCCACGCCTTTCAACCTTTCCTCCACGTCTGACGCCCTCCGCTCTAACCTGGAGTCAGTTGGAGTTATCCCGACATCTGACTCCTCTGCTTCTATGGTCGTCCCTTCAGCTCGTGCTCGTCGTGCTCGCACTCGGCATGCGAGGCAGCGGATGTCACTTTTGGCTAGACATGCCTAGGAGGCAGTGGCAGCAGCAACAATGAAAAACATTACCGCGGGGCTGAATCTCTCATCCCCGGTCATAAAAATGGTGCGGCACCCCTTCGTAGCTTCTGCTGTTGTGTCCGTCGAGGGGGGAATGGAGTATCTGCCGATGACCATTAGAGAGTGCAGGAGGGATGCGATAAACGGTGCTGCATGACGGGGTGCTATCAATGAGGACGAGTCATCCGAGGAGTGGTCCAGCGCGGAGTTGGAGGCAGATAAGTTGTCCAACACGTAGTTAGAGGCTGATGTAGGGATGGAAATGGGGATGGAGACTGCAGCTGACGCTGTAGTGACAGCGACCGATGTGGCAGGTGTAATAGTAGCAGAAGACGAGGTAACAGCAGCAGTGTCGGTGACAACTGACGCCCTCAGAGCAGACGTCCGGGTAGTGGGCGTGTTGAAAGCCACTGACGTCATGAGAGCAGCAACAACAACAGTAGCTACTGCGACAGACGGGATGCCGGCAGCGGATGCCCTTGCTGGTGCGGAGACCACAGTAGATATCACTCTTACAGCAGTCTATACGAATTCCATAGGGGTAGATGCTACCAGCAGCAGCATCCATTGCAGGTATAGATGCTGAGGGGCCATCAGGAGAGGCAGGCGAGGTCGAGATGGCCAGCGCGTCTTGTGTAGTTGACGCCACTGCCATAGTTGTCTATGGAGGTGCAACTCAAGCAGCATCTCATGCGCTAGCAGCCAAGGCGGCCTCTATGCTCGAGCATCTACACTTTGCGCTTCGTGACTAGGAGGATGCAGTGGCCTGTGCGGACAGGTACCTGCAGGACCTCACGCTTAAGCTGTGTTTAGCTAGCACGCGTTGGAGCAGTGCAGATGCCGCGGGTCGTCAGGAAGCGGCATTAGACATCGAGAATCCGCACACGCGCCTCAAGGCTGTTGAGTGGAAGTTGCACGATGCAATGTGGAGGCGGTCGGACTTGCACCGACAGGTGGAGGAGGCGACATCAGTGGATGCTTCAGCAGCGGCGGCCCGTGTAGGAGCAGCCGTTATCGTGGTCAACATTGCTGACAGCCGGGTGGCGGTTGTGTTCCCGGCACCTGATGAGCTTACAACAATCACCCCTACAGGTGCAGCTACCGTGGAGGATGCAGAGCAAGCTGAGGATCTCCGCCTCATGGCTGCCCTAACCGGTATTGCTGGCACTATGGCGGTTCCAACCGATGACACAGTTACAAATGTCCGAGGTGCAATTCCCGTAACCGAGCGCTTGCGCTCCGCGGTCGACGAGCAGGGTCCAGGCACCAGATGCCACATCTCCAGTTACACCTCAACAGATGGCATGGACCTTGGGCAGGCCCTTGCCAAGTATGAGGCCAACCAACTGTCCAGAACCATGGCAACCATGGATATGGTCTGTGCCACCTAGTCCATAGTGCACCGGGTAAACGTCCTTGACATGCGTTCTACGGACCGCACACTAATGTCCCTAATGTCTCATTACCCATAGAAATTCAACAGTTGTACCATGGGTCCGGACAACCACAGTATTTGATTGCTTTATGGGCATGATGAGGACCCACCCAACCAACTGCCTCATGGTCCTACGGACAGCAACGCCGTCGCATGGATGAAAAATGGTTGGGCTAACCGCTTGGATGACGTTGGGGCTTGGGGAGGCAAACGACCCAATCCCATCGCACCAGCACTCACTCCTTGCCAGGAATTGGAGGCATGGGCTACGATCAAGGCTCGTTGGGACACGCAGGTGGCAAACGCTGACAACCCCACATGGGTAGACATCCAATGAAAACCTGAGACCATGTGCTGGATACTTGGATTCCGCATGCCCTCTCTTCGCCCACCTCACGCCTATGGGCTGTGGGAGCCATGGAGTTGAAACCCTAGCTTACTACTTAGTCTGGTGGATAGTTGCATCTTGGTTGTCTTCTTTACTTATAAAGTTACCGACTTTCTCAAATCCTAACCATGATTTCACTTGTATGTTTACTGACACTATCTTCTCAGTCTATCCCCCCATGTATGATCTGTACCACAGTTTCTTTGTTCATGCCCTGGACATTGTGAATGATATTGTGGCTTACCATGAAGTCATATTATGGTGGAGAATTTTAACTTTGCAGATTTGTGACCTGTAATTGCCACCTTTATGGAAAGTGGCCTGGATGAGGCACAATCACATACTGCAGTGTCCTCCTGTACTAGGAAGTTTTATTTGGCATGTGCTAACAGTCAACCTTGTGTTCTTAACTTTTTTCAACTGCTCATAAGTGTTCACTTTTGCAGTATGGTTATGCATTCATATCTGACAGTGACCACACTTCTAGTTATTGTAAGTTCTCCTGTGTTAGGAAAGCTCAACTCGTCGATGCCTTTATGACTTGGGTGCACTTCAAATGAGTGTACAAAATGGACTTATGCCACCCCTGCAGTTTCAGCATGTTCTGTTGTGTGACAACTATCAAAGCTAAATTCATAGTATAATAGTGTACAATGGTTAAGTGGTCTACCTCCACCTTACAACAAAAGTACAATGGAACAGAGATTAGACAACATCTCTTTGTTTCACCAAAAGAAGAGTAGATTCAGGTACCCATGGCTAATCCACATTTGTATTTACATGGGTATACTGGAGCTCCCAAGGGATGACGCCCGGCATGGGTGACTTTTACGTCCCACGCCAAGTCATCTGTGTCAGATGCATGTTGGTGTAGAGTTGCAGGTTCACACCCGTGTCGAGCATGAGTGCTATAGCGTGCTGGCATGGATATCCACACTCCTTCCACTGTCCACATGAACAGTCCTTTGCGTTCACGTCCACTTCACGACCTGCGAGGTTCTTTGAGCCCGTCACTATGCCCATGAGGCCACCGTGGCTGAGCACACGGTACTCCTTCGCGTGTCCTATGTAGTGCTGCAGTTTGGCCTCCACAACTGACATGTAGCGGGTCTCGCAGTTGTGCTTTGCACGCCGGCGTTCAGCAAAGAGCCCCTGCACAAACTGATAGATCTCTTCAAAATAGTGGAACAGGTACACGTGCCAAATGCCCATAAGGCGAGTGTTTTTCTTAATAGGTTTTTATAGATGGTCTGGGTGGAAAAAACCCCCCATGAGGTGAGCGTTGAGCGACTCCATGGCATTGGAGGTCATGTGCCCGCCACGCGGCACCAGACACTTAAGCCAGGTCCACTGTTGCATTGGTAGCCCAGGCTCCCCATTACCCCCGAAGAGGCATTTGTGAGCCTTGTCACATGTTTGGAAGAGCTCATCGAGCGCCTGGTTGAACTTGTTCAACCGGGCGCTCGATGAAGGCACAGGCCAGCTTCCACGTGATGTCTGTTGTTGCCGTTCCCACCTCCTACTTCATGTTCTCTGGTAGGTGCTGTCTGCAGAAAGTGTGTATGGCACCCGTCAACTCCCGCTTCACCGCCGCGATGATTCCGGCGTCCCTGTCGCCTATGACAGCCGTCCCGTTGTGGCGTACAATAGGATATGCTTCAGCAAGGCGATGTTAGAACCACTCCTATTTGCCTCTGTCCTCTTTTTGGCAGATTTCTCACGCCATAGGGACTGCGTGGTTATTAGTGTCCCAGTACTTTGCGAGCAACAACACTTGCTTGAATCCAATTTTTAGGAAAGCGGCGTCCATGCAAAGCAAGCGCTGGACATGCGGCTGAGGTCACAAACGCATGGTGCAAGAGGCGGTGCGTGTTTTGCTCTGCGTATGCCACTATGTACGGATTACCCTTCATCAACTCTAGTTCACCGGCAACACAGGGATAGAATACCACATGAAACTGCATGGTACATGGAGACAAACGGACATGGGGAAAAGGTGTGAATATACTCACAACAGTAACTTAGGCTGGAAAGAGAGCCAATGAGTAACTCTTCTCACCCATGAGCTTGGTTAGGACCTTCTTCTCTGCCCGGTGGATTGCGTGGTATGCCGAACGCTCCCCTATGCAAGCTTCTACAGTCTGATGCAGAGCCTTGGAGGACGTACATGGCTCCTTGGCCACAGTTGGCTTGATATGGCGTAAAACCCACGCGACCTTCCTTGATGAGTCACCCTTTTGTGCTGGTCTTGTTGCACTTGTGGACTTCCTTGAAAGAAATGACAGTCACGTTCCCGGTCTTCTTCTGCCAACACGCCTTCAATTGCCACGTGCAGCCCACTTGCCTCCACTTTGCACACATGGCCTCCATACACATGGGCTCGCTTAGGACAAAGCTCACACCCGTGTCCAGATACAACATGTTCCTACGCACGACATGCATGCATATTCCGGAACGCATTTCCACCAAGGAAGTTGGCGGACGCGTCCTTCCAGGGAAGCTTCTTGGGGTTGGTCCCCTTCTTCTCAATGACGTCATTCTGGGAGTCCGCAGAGGAGGGCTTTGCTCATCATCCGATGACCCTGGGCGAAGGGCAGGACCAAAAACGTGAACAGATACAATCAAGTAGCAGAGAAAAGTACAACAACCTCTGAAAAGACATCATTGTACCATACTTGAATGGAGAAGCAAGTCCAATCCAGTCATAACTGATGCCATGGCGATTTCCATGATAGCAACAGACTCGCAGTTAGGGGGCGGATTGGCCTGATGCGTGTGCCACCATTCAGCCTCATCAGACAGTTTTTGTCATATTTAGAAGAGCGTGGAGTGAGGTGCTCTTCATCCCGGAGGTTCTCGACGTAGCAAGCCTCCTCACAGTCATAGAAAACAAACCTGTTCGTGTACCCCTAGGGAACAAAGGGTTCCTCCTCCTCGTTGGAGTTGGCGATGGTCGTTTTTGGCGGTACATAGAAGCGGAACAATGGAAGATCCATTGAACCTCCAGTGGGTACAGCACAGGACAACATGCATATTAATGTACATCGTATCCACCTTCTAACGGTCATCTTCATATCCATCATACCTACTTACCAGAGTTGAGAACGAGGACGAGCGCCATTGTGAACTGGAGCACCAAGAGAGAGGGGGCGGCACCCAAGTGAGCCGACATCTTTTCCATGACGTGTGAATGGCAAGCACGGTGAACTGAACAACCGCGATGGAGCGGGTCCGGGAGACCATGGCGGAAAGACTGTCGTTGACCCCATCATGGAACATGGTGAAGCGCTGATGTAGGTCACATTATTCTGTTAGAATCATCAGTGTTGAAAAAATGGAAAAAAATACAAACTTCATCTATGTGTTCTATCGCATCCGAACATCTGTCTGGGTGCCCGTTGTCAAATACATGGGACCAAGATGCCGGCTGTGGCACCAAACACCCGATATCTGCCAACGTGGCATGTGTGTGGCACCCCGTACTGTGGTCCTCTGTAGGGTGCGGACCCTATCCACTTTCACGAAATGTAGCTTCTGGACCATGCATGTGCATGTTCCGTATTACGGATGCACCAAACTAGATGTCGTCATTTTACAAATATGACAACGGATGCATGTTACTCAAATGAAACTCCCCATGCTACGCAGCCGGAGTCAGCAACTATAATGAAGCCATTTGTGTTAGACTAATTGACTTTGGGTTTTGGAAAAATTGAACATTAATGATGACATTGCACGTGTACCCTTATGTTCACACTGACATACCTCACACCTCATATGGAAATCGAACAAAGAAAGAATTTACTGAACTAAAAATCCTTGTGACTACACTACCCAGTTTTGAAAAAACATGCATGTATTTCCGGGAATAAGTTCAGGCTCCCATAAAAGTGAAAACAGCACACCGCTAATTGATGTTTGCATTTTGTGAACAATGTGGTCATTTATTAGAATAAGAGGGTAATCTGTACAGTCCGTGAGGGAAGTGGGTAGTCGGGCAGGACCACACTCAAAGCATGGGCAAAAGAGAATCATTCGGTTCAAAAAATTCTATGACAGTTCTGGCATTGCAACCATGGATCACAGTGGAACCAAACCACTGACCCTAACTGAGGCAAGGTGACGCCTAGATGCTGCTAAATGGGAAAAGGCAATGGTTGCAGAACTGAATACACTTCTAGAGCATGGAATGTACGAGTTGGTACCTTTGCCACCTTGTCACAAGGCCATTGATGTCAAATGGGTGTTCAAACTGAAAAAGAATCTCAAGGGTTTGATTGAGATGTATAAGGCACGACTTGTGGCCAATGGCTTTCATCAAATTCCAGGAGATGAATTCACTGACACATACGCACCTGTTCGAAAGCATGGAACTGGCCAGGCATTGCTTGCAGTGGTTGCACGTGAGGACTGGGAAATCCACCATTTGGATGTGAAAAACACCTTCTTGAAAGGACCACTAGAAGAAGAACTTTATGTTAAGATACCGGAAAGTTACAAGGATGGAACAAACAGAGTGTGGCTCTTGATGAAGGCCATGTGCGGCCTAAAGCAAGCGCCTCGGTGTTGGAACAAAGAAATTTGTCGCACCCTGCAAAGCGGTGGATTCGCACAGAGTCTTTCCGACTCCTCTATGTGCCTCTGTTGGGACAAAGGTCTTCCCGTTGTGTTACTCGTCTATGCGGATGATCTGCTAATGTTTTCCCCCTCACTCACGCTCATTGGAAAAGCCAAAGCACTGCTCACAGCACACTACAAGATGACAGACCTAGGCGAAGCACAAAGATTTCTAGGCATGACCATGACACATGACCACACAAAACGGACGATGATGCTCCATCAAGGTCGATTCACCGTTCATCTAAGTGAACGCTTCCAGCACTTGGTACACATCCCACAGCAACACACGCCCATGAGTCCTGATTTCTACGCACACCCGTTAGATGCATGCACCACGAACTACGGCCCTACAGACCTGGCACTTTACAGACCGATCACTGGAAATCTCTCACCTCTTGCCTACACGACACTTCTCGACATTGCTTGCAAAGTTAATGTGCTCGCCCAGTTCAGTCAGAACCCAAGCAGCACACACCAAAAAGCACTGCTGAAGCTGTTACATTATGTGCTGGACATTGCTGCCCTTGGTCAGGTTTTTTCCCCATATGCAGTTCCAGTTTTGGATGGGTACTCTGATAGTGACTATGCTGGTGACTGTGCAGCTCACAGTCGTGGTGGTTATGTGTTTCGTGCATGGGAAACTGTTGTGTCCTGGCAAAGCGCCAAACAATCATGTGAGGGTATACGTGTCATTTCACACATTCCTCCTCTTGTGTTGGCCGTGAGTACGCACGGCATGCTGGTGCAGGGAGTGGAGGTCATGCACCGTGAAGGCATGCGATCCTCAAGCTCCTCACGGGTAGTCGCCTCCATCCTGCCCGCATCGCCCATCTCCTTTATCGCCAGATCTCAGCAACACTAACCCACACTTAGTCTTCACTGCGAAACCTAGTTGTATCCCACTGGAAGTGACATGGTTTAGGGTTTTTCTTGTCGAACTTACTTCTAACCTCAAACTACACATGTGAGCAGGAAACTAATGGGCCACTTCTGGCGTGACCTAGTGTGGGCTACCAAAGGGCAGCGCGAGCGTTTGCGTGCCCATTTTGGGGTCTCCAGGGCCTTTTGCCCCCGATTTGGATGCACGGCGAGCCTCGTTCGTTGGCAGAGGGTTGGAGCTTGAGTAGCGAGCCTCCACTCGTAACAGGTGATTGACCTGTCACTGAGGGACTTGTAGTTTTTTGGCTATGGTTGCTTCCCAACCTGAACCTTTCTTTAAGGCTTTTTAGGAATATCCTTGATAACCTGGTCTACAGTGACAAAGGAGGGATCAGTGCTCACGTTCCGCCCTCCCCTCGTAATATGTATACCTCGTCTTCAATGTGGCGCGTTCACATGCGGCCGTGGGTGACGTGGGAATCGGCTTGGTGTCCAGTGGCAAAGCCAGGATGCTGGCTGTCAAGCTCCCTCACTGACCAGCTGCACACGTGGCCGCACAGAAGATGCTGCTGCGGCGGTGACAGAGCGTGATGCACCGGAGGCGGCAAGCCTGGCCAGTATTGTTGCTGCTGTTGCTGCTGCTGCTGTTGTTGCT
Source organism: Penium margaritaceum (assembly GCA_023375785.1). Lineage (NCBI taxonomy): Eukaryota > Viridiplantae > Streptophyta > Zygnematophyceae > Desmidiales > Peniaceae > Penium > Penium margaritaceum. The sequence continues at coordinate 25,538 of SZWC01018115.1, read as the reverse complement.
CCTGTTGCTGCTTCTGCTGTTGTTGCTGCTGATGCTGCTACTACTAATGTTGTAGCTGTTGTTACGGCTGCTGCTGCTGCTTCTAGTGCTGAGAATACGGCAATGGTGGCAGCTTGCACGTGTGTGCGGATGCACATGCCGTTCGGCTGTAGCTGCCGCGATTGCGAGCAACACCAGCGTGAGGCAACGGGTGCAAATGCACCAGGGATAAAGGAGTCCCAAGCACGAGGCCGCGTAGAAGGTACTGATGCAGCGATGGCAAAGGCTGATGCAATGGAGGTCGTAAGCCTAGCCAATGTCGCTGTTGCTGCTACTGATGCTGCTGCTGTTCCAGCTGCTGCTGCACTTGCCATTGACAAGGTGCATGCAGGCGGGAGTCCACCGCTAAGTGCAAGGCCCGGTATAGCAGCGGAAAAACGTAGCAGCGAGGTGCAAATGCTCAAGGAACAAAAGAGCCCCAAGTATGAGGCTATGCAGAATATTCTGCTGCGGCGATGGCAAAGGCTGATGCACCGTGGGCGACAAGCCTGGCTGGTGCCGCTCCTACTGCTCTTGTTTCTGTTGCTCTTGCCGATTTTGCTGCTGCTGCTATTGCAGTTGTTTTAGCTCTTATTTTTGTTGCTACTGTCGAGGTGCATGTCGGTTTGGGTGGCTTCCACACGTCACGACTGAAGCCAATGGATTATCCATATACCCATGTTGGTGATATATGGTAGAGGAGGGCGTGACAACACGACGGGCCTCCGGACTGTTCCGAGACTTCTCCAGCACCTACAATAGCGCCGGCGAGACGCGATTGATGCGTTCCGGCAGCCCTGTGGGCTTGTCGGGAGGTAGGAGAGTTTTCTCGATGGGTTGAGACCTGTGCACCCGATGGACTGTACCGGTGCGACAAGGAGATCCGATGGTTGTAGTAGGGTTTTCGATGTTCGGAAAGCCGTTTTGGATGTCTGGATGCTGATTTTGAGTTCTCCTAGCACTGCACGTATCTTCTCGCTGGTTAAGAATCTGGCATTCAAAGAGCTGTTCCAGTGCCTCGATGAGACCACCTTTGTTGTTCTTGTGGTGTATGCAGTGTGTTCTCCCTGCTAACTCGTTTGGGTTCAGCAGGGGTGACGGGGCCCAGTGCGGTTATCTGTCGGTTCCCCTACAAAAGCCCGTTAGGGGCTCTTTTGTAATCCCTCCTTGTTCTTTCATATAATGCATTCCACACTTAGCAAATTTTTTTATGTTTTGCATTGCACTCACACACAGAGCTCATGTTCATTTTTGCATGGGCCTGCACGCCCTAATTGATTTCCAGTTTGGTGTCAGAGCACAGGGGGGCGTGTGAGCAGCAGAAGCTGCAAAAGTAGCAACAGTGGATGGAACACAAAGAGCACGCGCCATGTAGCGCCACGCCGGCAGCAGCATGAGGGAGCGTGAAGCGACTGCATGTGAATGCCACAGGGATGGTGAGCCGCGCACGGTAGCATTAGTGACTGCAGCGGCAACAATAGTACCAGCAGCAGACGTAGCAGCCGCGGCAGCTGCGGTGCCACGTAGCAAGAGCAGTGGCAGTAGCGCAGCCGCTCACACAAACAATAGTAGTGGTGGCAAGAGCAGCAGCAGCGGCAAACGCTAGAATTCGCAACAGATACACAGGCGGCAGCAGCAGGAGTAGCAGCACCCGCTGTGCCGCGCAACAATAGCAGCAATAGTAGGTACAGCAGCGCATCAGACGCTGCAATAGCGGCGTCAGCAGCAGAAGCACATAGCAGTAGTAGCAGTAGCAACCACTACAGCAGCGGCTGCAGCAACAGCAGCGTGCACCAACGACGGTAGCAGTGGCAGCATACAATAGCAGCAGCAGCGGCGACAGCAACAAGTAGTAGTGGCGATAGCAGCAAGGAGCAGCAACAACAGCGGCGACAGTAGCAAGCAACATCAGCAGCTACTAAGCAAAGCAGCAATAGTGACAACAACAGCAGCAGCAGAAGCAACAACAGCAGTAGCAGCAATCGCAGCAACTACACCTGCCACTGCAGCTGCTGCTGCTGAAGCGAGGAGGGCCTCACAGCCCTCTTGTGTTGGTACCTGCCCCCTCGGAGGGGCCCCCTTGACCCCCATCAGGGAGGCCCCTTCGAGGGGGCCCATCGGCCCCAACTTCCCCCCCTTCCCCCTTCTTGAGGGGTCCCTCGGAGGGCCCCGTCGAGCCCCTCCGAGGGGCCCCTCGGAGGGGCCCACCGGCTCCGTCGTCCAGTCGGTCGACAGACGGAGGGAGGGGCAAACCCCGCCTCCTCCCCACGCTCACTCGCTCACTCGCTCACTTGTTCGTTGTCTTTTTTTTTTTTCAGCGAGCGAGCAAGGAGCGAGGGGGGCGACCTGAAATTGCCCCTCCTACTTTCTTTTCCCCCCCCCAAACCTAACATGTCCCCTTTCTAGGGGGCACTCCAGAACCGGGTGACAAGAAAACCCGGGGTGAGCAAGGAAAGAAAAAAGGAAAAAAAGAAGAAAAAAAAGAAGAAAAAAAAAGGTGGGGATTGGGGGCGAGGAGAAGGGAGAGCAAGAGAAAGGAAAAAAGAAAAAAAGTGGCCAGCGAAGGCAAACGAAAAAAAGGGTGGGCTGAGGGCGCGAGAAAAAAAAAATTGCGTGGAGATAGAATAGCCCGGCATCAAGCCGGCACTTGCAATAGCAGCAACCACTGCAGCAACAATTGTTTCCATAGCAGCAGCAGCAGTGGTTGCAGAAACACTTTCAGTTCTGCCTTCCTAAGCGACAGCGGATTGTGTTGTCGGCGGCGATCTTTGGTTTGAGACGTGTCGTGGACCGGCGTCTCCCTATGGCCTGTGGATTGGTGCGCGCAGTTCACTCCGTAGGATCGACGGCAGATTCGAGTATGTGCATATCTGAGGGTTGGGTTGTCTACCGCTTGGAGCAGCAGCCACACCTGTCGCCGCCACCCCTTTTGTTCATAGAGCAGTCCTCGCTCCATCAGTGGCCGCAACATTAGTAGCCACAACTAGCTAGACTCCATTCTTCAGGCGTCCTATGGTAGTGCAGCTCGTCCCGTCTGGTCACGAACTGGGAGTAGGTGCCCTCGACACCTATCCATCGTCCGGCACACGAGATGAGTGTGCAGACATCTAAGCACGTGACTTGCGCGTTCGCCTGCTACTACTGTGGTGATGGAAATCATGGTTGGCGTCACTGCTGGACGCGCCCTTGCAGCTGGCATCCACCTTGGCTTCAGCCTCGTCCGAGCATGTGTCCTCCACAGCACGCGGATCTGCCAGCGTCTGTAGATCCCCTAACTGGACCTCTGGCGACCATACTTGCAGAGATCCACGACCTAAGGTACATGGTGCAACGGCTTTGTGACCTTGTCGTCACTGAGCGTGCTTCTGCTACTCATTCGTCGATAGCCTCCTTGATCTCATCTCCTTCATCCTCTCCTCCTTCCTCATCCGGTGGTGTCCCTTCAGCTCCACCTGTCGGCCAGTCCCAGGCTGCCACTATCCTTTTGATCCTCCACTCTGCTACGCCCACGACGCCACCTTGCGATGACATGTCTTCATGTAGTCGTTCTAGATGGGCAGTAGATGTGTGTGTGTGTGTGTGTGTGGTTGATTGGTGCAGATTGTGGTTTGGCATACGTTTTTGTTCTATGCCTTTGTTCATTTGTTATGGTATGGACGGCTATGTCAGACAGGGGGAGTGTTGGTTTGTGTGGCTTCCACCCGTCACGACTGACTCCGATGGATTATTCATATACCCACATTGGTGGTATATGGTAGAGGAGGGCGTGACGACACGATNCAGCTCCACCTGTCGGCCAGTCCTAGGCTGCCACTATCCTTTTGATCCTCCACTCTGCTACGCCCACGACGCCACCTCGCGATGACATGTCTTCATGTAGTCATTCTAGATGGGCAGTAGATGTGTGTGTGTGTGTGTGTGTGTGTGTGTGTGGTTGATTGGTGCATATTGTGGTTTGGCATACGTTTTTGTTCTATGCCTTTGTTCATTTGTTATGGTATGGACGGCTATGTCAGACAGGGGGAGTGTTGGTTTGTGTGGCTTCCACCCGTCACGACTGACTCCGATGGATTATTCATATACCCACATTGGTGGTATATGGTAGAGGAGGGCGTGACGACACGATGGGCCTCCGGACTATTCCGAGACTTCTCCAACACCTACGACAGCGCCGGCAAGACGTGGTCGATGCCTTCCGGCAGTCCTGTGGGCTTGTCAGGCGGTAGGAGAGTTCTCTTGGCAGGTTGAGACCTGCGCACCCGGTAGACTGTACCGGTGCAATGAGGATACCTGATGGTTGTAGTAGGGCTTTCGATGTTCGGAAAACCGTTTTGAATGTCTAGACGCTGATTTTGAGTTTTTCCAACACTACTTGTATTTTCTCGGTGGTTGAGACCCGGGCACTCAGACAGCTGTTCCGATGCCTCGAGGGTACCACCTTTGCTTTTCTTTTGTTGTATGTAGAGTGTTCTCCCTGCTGACTCGTTTGGGTTCAGCGGGATTCACAGGGCCCGGTGCGGCTAGCTGCAGGTGTCCCTACATAAGCCCGCTAGGGGCTCATTTGTAATCCCTCCTTGTTCGTTCATGCTACTGTAGTATCTTTTGTATTCACCTGTTTTCTATAGTCGCTTGAAGTGACATTTGTATTCGCCTATGATTTCCGGCCTAGTAACTTCTACCCTGCTTTGTCCGTAGGCATTTTTGTTAGCTATGTGTTAGATATGGTGTTGGTTTTTGTGCATCTCTCATTGTACTATCTTGTGTCCTCCCGACTTGTGTACATTGGCGTGCAGATGACTAACGGTGAGACTCAACACTGCTAGAGTGTCGTTCGGTGGAGCCGACGCACGCTGAGGTCTACTCGCCATCCGCTGGAGCCTTCTCCCTCTGGCGACGTGCTCAGCTCCATTGGCAGGCCTCCTCGACGGTCAGGCCGCCGGCGGTCACGGCCATTGCAGATGCTGTCTACATGCACCCAGTGTTGTTTCTGGTTGTGCAATTACGTCTGCAGCATCATGCTCTGCCTAGGGTCCATGTCTCTTGCTGTGTGGCACTGTTTGGCATCATTGAATGTCGTAGGCACTGTCTGGGTTCGGGCAGGCGTAACTCTTTAAAGCTATTTTTCTAGCTGATTCTGACTGCAAGACTGCATTCGCAGCGTCAGTATTCTAATATGGTCCAGTTTTCAGGCAAAACGGACGAAACCCGGGTTTTGGGCTGTCGGGCGTCTGACAGGGCTCACGGAGAAAACACTGCCTACAAGAAAATAGGTCTAGGACCTTTTTCTGGTTGGCTCGTTAGCTGAGTAACAAGTTCTACACTAGTGGGGGGGAGCTAAAACTTGGAGGGGTCTCCCATTGTTGCTCATTCTTCATTCCTAATCAGTTACCTTCAATTTCTAGCTGCTTTCTGGCGCTAACACTAGCGCGCGCATTTCTGAGTAACTAACCCATAGCTTCCAGAATTAGTCTCTAGAGCAGCAAACTGAGGGGCAGCAGACGTAAGCAACGAGCGTGGAAGCCCGCACGCTGCATCAACAACGCTGCTGCCCCAACTTGCTCCCTAGCATTTCCTTCTTGGTATCAGAGCTAGAGCGTAGCAGCAGCAGCAGAAGACTGATGTACAGGTGCCAGACAACGCGGGCGGACCTCCATACGCACCAGTGTACGAGAAATGCTGCTGGATTTTTTCCGGCAGCATTGACCCGCCTGGTGGCGGTGTCAGAATTTTTCCCACGGCCAGTGGGCCAAGGAAATGCTGCCGGATTTTTTCCGGCAGCAATGACCCCCACGCTTGGCGCGAGGAGGTGAGCGGCAGGCCACGTCAGGCGCTTACTGGCGACGACGCACGCGGTGATGTCATTTAGGTGTGACTGACAACAGCAGCCCGCAGCAGCAGCAACAAGCAGTGGCAGCAGCAGCCAGCACCTTGCAACAGCAACAAGCAGTGGCAGCAGCAACCAGCACCTTGTACCAGCAACACGCAGTGGCAGCAGCAGCCAGCAGCAGCTGCGCGCAGGAGCAGCCGGCAACACTAGCAGCTCGTAGCATCTCGTAGCAGTAGCTGCCCGTAGCAGTAGCATCAGCAGCGAGTAGCAGCCGGCAGCAGCAGCAGCTCGCAGCAGCAGCAGCTGGTGGCAGCAACAACAGCAGTAGCGGGTGTAGCGGCAGCCAGCAGCAACAGCCGTAGTTGCCCGCAGCCCGCTGGTCGTTGCAAGCAGCGAGCTCGCTGCTGGCAACGAGCAGCGAGCAGGGAGCAGCAAGCAACGAGGTTGCTACTTGCGGCTCGTCGCTCGGAGCGAGCAGTGAGCTCGCTGTGACGAGCGAAAAAGGAACAAAAAAAAACAAAAAAGATCCCCACCCCGCCAGCAGCAGTATTAGAAGCAACATCAACTACAGCGGCTGCAGCCGTGCAACAGCGGCTCTATCAACAGCCGCTGCTGACGTTAGCGGCCGTCCGCTGATGTCATTGCCAACGTCACTACTGACGTGATCAATTACACAAAAAGAAACAAAGCAGGAGCCCTGCACATAGCGTAGTAGCATCTGCTGACGTCAGCCATCCTAGGTTGTCGTCACTGCTGACATCAATAACACACAAAGGGAAAAAAAAGGAAGAGGGGCACCATAACCCATTATGGCTAACAGCCCGTCCAGGGAGGGGTCCTCCTCTGTTGGGGGGACCCCTAGCCCCCCTTTCTTGCACCAGCTACAGCATCTGCATCACCAGCAGCAGCAGCAGCAACAGCAACAGCAGCAGCAGTAGCCCTCTGGCGTCGTTGGCGGCAACCCTGACCCCCTGGTTGCTGTTTAGCAACAGCTCGTCGCATTGATGTAGAAGCTTGCAGCGCTGTAGCCATTAGCCTCCCAGACTGCCACTAGTGAGCTGCCACCATTCATTCCTTGTGGGCACGCTAGTCCCACTGTGTCAGTTGCCACGCATTACCTAGCGCAGTAGCAGACTCAGCGCCAGCGGTAGATGATGACCTCCGTCCTCGGCCCCACTCTGGGCGCCGACCGTAGGGAGAAGGACTTTCAGACGCCGCGCCCGCCGCTTCAGGCCGGCGAGCAGTTCCGGATCTGGGAGCTCAGCTTCCGGATCTGGGCGCAGGGTGAGGGCCTGTGGGCATACTATACCCTCCCTTATGACCCCACCCAGGCCGACCAGTTGCATGACGTTTGTCGCGCCGCACATGCCCTCGTCCCCGTCGCCCCTCCGGCTTCTTGCTTGGCCCTAGAGCATTTCCTCGGTGACTTCACCGCTGAAGCCACCCCACACCCTGAAGTTGCGTGGCACATCCTCACTCCTCCCCATTGCCTGTCAAGCGAGGCTGAGATCAGCCGTCTTCTGCGGAAGTTCAACTCCCTACACATGGTGGAGACCGAGACAGTCATCGTCTATTGGCAGCGGGCGGAGGACATCCTTCGTGGCCTCGGCACCTCTGCCCCACCCCCTCTAGCCGCGCTCCTCACCATTAAGGGTAGTGCCATCGACGCGTATGCGGACGTCTTCGTTCACTATTCCCAGGACGTCTTGTCCACCATGGCGGCCCAGCCACCCTCCTGGCTTGGGCATACGAGCTCTTCCTCCGGATTGAGGAAGCTCGTCTGGAGTCTCGACTCCAGCGCACTGAGGCTCTCGCCTCCGCTGGTGTCGCTTCCATGGCCATCGCTTCCCTCGTGGCCGCTACCTCCACCAGCTCCTCATCGCCGAGGAAGAAGAAGCGTCGGAACGAGAAGGGCAACGGTCAGCAGCAGCAGCAGCAGCCGTCGACCGGGTCCAGCGGTGGTGGCTCGGTCTGCCACAATTGTGGCCAGCCCAGGCATGGGTGGTACATGTGCCCTCTACAGACGGACGAGGCGTGCGTCATTGCCACCATGCAACGCCAGCGAGAGCACCGTTTGCTTCTGCCGCCGTAGCTGTCGCTGGCTCTCACGCCTCGGTCTCATCTAGCACCTCCACCACTCCGACAGCTCCACTGGTCCAGCCGACGCCAACTCCGCAGCACCACCATCCATAGCCGTCGTCGCCTCCGTTTCCTTCATCCGCACAGCCGTCCTCCTACCCGGGCTCCGGTGCCGTCACTCCACACTCGGTCTACACTCCCAAGCTGTCCTCCTGAGAGCGTCAGCTAGAGCAGTTCATTGCGCTCGAGCTCGGCCTGCCTCGCCCTCCTCCCCAGGGAAGTGCGAGTTGCTTCACCTCCTACTCTCTTGCCCAGTCCTACATGACTAAGACTGAGTTGCGGTCGTGTCCCGACTCCTCGTCTGTCTTGTCGTCTTCCATGGTCTCCTCTACCCCTTTCTATGATGACGTTACGTGGCTTGATGATTGGCAGTATTGGTTCGCGCCCCCTTCCACCGCATGTGCGTCTCTTGCTTGCTGCCATGTGACCGTTAGCGATCTGGCGACCCCGTTCTAGGACCATGTTGAGACCTGGATCATCGACTCTGGGGCCACGCATCACATGACGGCCTCCCGCGAGGCCTTTAGTATGCTCGGTCCTGTTGGCGATGTCTCTGATATCCGGACAGGCTCCGGACAGATGTTGCCTATCCGCAGCGTCGACGTCGTTCGTTTCCGTGGTCCTACTGGTGATGTTTTTCTGACCGATGTCCTCTTCGTCCCCGGTCTCGAGCTCAACCTCCTGTCCGTTACTGCCCTTGACCACATGAGCATGGACGTTGTGCACTCGCGTGGTGTTGGCACTGTGTCATTGCGTCTGTCCAGTCTTGTCGTCCTGCACGCCACCGCACGTGGCAACCTGTGGCATGTACCTCGTCTGTCCTCCTCTCCTTCCGTCCTCTCCCCGTCGGCTGCCACAAGCCATGTGTTTTTTACTAGCACGCTCTCTCCTCAGCACACCCGCCTCTTGCACCGCCGCCTTTGCCACGTCCACTCTGCTGTCGTAGATTGCATGCTCCGCACCCAGCCGGCCCGGAGACTTTCCCTCTCCCGTGCCCCATAGATTGCATTGATTGCGCTCACGAAAGGATGCACCAGTCCACATACCCTCTGTCTTCCTCCCGTGCATTTGCTTCTCTTGACCTGGTCTGCTCCAATGTCATGGACCCTCTACCCACCGAGTCCGTCGGATAGCATGGCCACTATGTCCTCACCCTCACTGACGACTACTCTCGCTACCGCTGGGTCTTCTTCCTTTGGCAAAAGACCGACGTCGCCCGAACCATCCAGGGCTGGCTTGTCCTTGCGGAGCGGGAGTGTGGTCAGACTTTACACCGCTTCGGCTCCGATCGTGGTGGAGAGTACATGGGTGAGACCACGACCTTTCTTGCCTCCTGCGCTATCCACCACGAGACGTCCGCGCCCTACACGCCCGCCCAGAATGGCGTCTCCGAGCGGTGGAATCGTACCATGGCCGACGCCGTTTGCACCATGCGGGTCGAATCCGGTCTCTCCGATGGCTTCTATTTTGAAGCCATGGCCTACATGACATGGGTCTAGAACCGGATTCCCCACAGTCCCCTTCCCCTCTAGTCCACGTCGTACCAGCACTGGTGCAGTCAATGCGCTGACCTCCGCTCGGCTCGTGTCTGGGGTGGCGTGGCTATTGTGTGGCTGCCCGCCCCACAACAGGGCGACAAGCTCACCCCCCGCGGCCGTCCCTACACCTTCCTTGGTGTCTCTTGTCACTAAAAGGCCTGGCACTTCTGGGATCCATCTCGGCAGTGCATCGAGTACAGCGATGCCCTCCTCTTCGAGGATCAGTTTCCCCACGCCCTCATTCCCTCCATCTCGTCCGTGTCCCTCCCGTCGCATGGGGGAGTGGTGAGTCCGTCCTCCATCTTGCCACTACTGGTGACACATCACTCAGTCCCTCTAAGCTAGTAGCACCAGTCGCATCCTCTGGCCCCTCCGAGCCGACAGCCCCAGTCGTGTCCGCTGGCCCCTTCAAGTTAGCAGCCCCGGTGGCGCCCACTGGCCTCTACAGGCCAACAGTCCCAGTTGCATCCGCTAGCACCTCCGAGCTAGCAGCCCCGGTGGTGCCAACTGGCCCCTGTGGACCGGTAGCCCCAGTCGTGCCCGTTGGCCCCTCCGAGCCAGCAGTTTCGGTGGCATCCACTGGCCCCTTCGGGCCGTCAGCCCAAGTCGTGTCCGCTGGCCCCTCTGAGCCAGCAGCCCGGGTGGCGCCCATTGGCCCATCCGAGCCGGTAGCCCCAGTCGCGTCCACTGGCCCCTTCGGGCCGACAGCCCCAGTCCCACCCGCTGGCCCCTCCGAGCCAGCAACCCTGTCCACCTCCGTTGGCCCGTCAGACTCAGTGTCATCTCCTGCCCTACCACGCTACACACGTGGCCCAGGCAGTAGCCTCAGACCCAGGCCGTCAGTGAGCACGCAGACCATCACACCGCGCTCCAAGGCGTCTCCACCCCCTGTGGCTCCACGTGTCTCCTCTACTCCCACGGTCGTGAGTGGGGATCGTGGCACCAAGGCCCTCGGCCTCACCACTTTTGCCATCATTGCAAACCTTCTCCTGGGCTCCGTACTAGGCTACGCCATGCTTCATCACGAGCATCGGCACGCTGTTGTGGCTGCACTCATGCGCATCCCACCTGGAGCTCGAGATGCACACGCTCTCTCAGTCTGCTCCACAGCACGCCCGGAGGACCCAGCCATCCTGCACGAGGCACGAACCTCTCCTGAGGCCGCACACTAGGACGTTGCTTACGCCGATGAGCTCATTGCTATCGGACATCACCACGTGTACGACCTCGTCGACCTTCCTCCAGGTCGGTCGGCCATCGGCACCAAGTGGGTCTTTTGGCGCAAGTGGAAGCCCGACGGATCCTTGGACAAGTACAAGGCTCGCCTCACAGCCAAGGGGTTTGCCCAGATCCTTGGGGTCGATTACGGCCAGATCTTTGCCCCAGTTGGTCGGTTCTCCACTAGTCGGGTGCTCTTCAGCCTGGTTCCCCAGCATGGGTGGGAGCTGCATCAGATGGATGTGAGCAACGCTTTTCTCCATGGCTCACTGAAGGGTGAGGAGCTCTACATGGTGCAGCCCCCAGGCTTGGACGATGGCACTGGGAGAGTGTGGCAGCTACAGAAGGTCGTCTATGGCCTGAAGCAGTCGCCTTGGTGCTGGAACCAAGAGATTAGGAGCACGCTCCTTCGCGGCAGCCTCCAGCGCAGCACCACTGACCCCGGCACTGTTTGTCAATCCGTGAGGCCAGACTTTCGCCGCTGTCCTAGTTTACGTCAACGATCTCCTCATCGCGTTGTCAGACACGGCTGCCATCTAGCGTGTCAAGGACTTGCTGCATGCCACCTACCAGATAGAGGATCTCGGATCTGCCCGAGTCTTCTTGAGCATGGAGCTCGAGCATGATGGTTTCCAGGCCGTCCTGCATATGCACCAAGCTACCTATGTGCAGACCCTATCTACCCGCTTTGTCGAGGACCTACCACTCGTGCCGAGCGCATCTTCACCCATGTCACCTAATGGCCAAGTGAAGTTGAAGACTCCTGACCCAGCTGTTGTGGGGGAGCCAGTTGATGTGACCACGTATCTGCGAGTCAACGGGTCACTGATGTTCCTGGCGACGAGGACATACCCAGACATCGCATTCGTAGTCAACCTCCTTGCCCAGTTTTCTCAAGAGCCGCGTCACCTCCACTTCGAGGCTGCAATCAGAGTATTGTGCTATGTCATCTCGACTCCTTGGCGAGGTCTCATGTACCGCCGCCAGCCGTCTGTTGTCGCGGTAGGCTACATCGATAGTGACTGGGCCGGTAGTTCGGACGGTAAGAGCCGCACAGGCTTGATCTTTCTGATTGGCGGCACAGCTGTGTCCTGGCGTAGTGGCAAGCAAGGGTGCATTGCACACAGCACTGATGAGGCTAAGTACGTTGCTCTTGGCTTAGGCGCGTATGAGAGTGTGTGGTTGCGCTGTCTGTTGTCTGAGTTGTGTCAGTCTTTAGCATCCATCACGTTGCATTGTGACAATGAGAGTACCATGACCATCGCCAACAATGACTGCCTGCATCATACACGCACAAAGCACATCAACGTTGAGTATCACTATGTGTGTTCGTTGTTGCATGACAGTAACATCAGCATCGTGTGGGTTGAGATAGCACGGCAGCTGGCTGACTTCTTGACCAAGGCACTGAAGCGCGACTCGTTCAAGAAGGCTGTGAGTGCGGTTGGCATGCGTCCGTGAGTGACTCTCTTTGTCCCTGCCTGCATCTCTGCGTGCCCTATGGGGGTCTTTTTGTTGACTGTCTTTGACCGCACATGTGCACTACGCCTGTGAGTCATGGGGGAGTGTTGGTTTTTGTGCATCTCTCATTCTACTCTATTGTGTTCTCCCGGCTTGTGCACATCGCCGTGTAGATGTCTGGCAACAAGACTCGATGCTGCTGGAGTCTTGTTCGATGGAGCCGATGCACGTCGAGGTCTACATACAGCTTGTTGGAGCCTCCCCCCTCCGGCGATGCGCTCAGCTCCATCGGCATGCCTCCTCGACGGTCGGGCCGCTGTTGGTCACGGCCACTACAAATGCTGTCTACATGCACCCAACGTTGTTTTTGGCTGTGCCATTGCGTCTGCAGTATCATGCTCTGCCTAGGGTCCATGTCTCTTGCTATGTGGCACTGTTTGGCATCATTAACCGTCGTAGGCACTGCCTGGGTCGGGGCAGCCATAACTCTTTGCTTCTATTCTTCTACCTAATTCTGACCACGCGACTATGTTTGCAACGTTGGTATAATGGTATGGTCCAGTTTTCAGGCAAAACGGACGACGCCCGGGTTTTGGGCTGTCAGGCGTCTGGCAGGGCTCACCGAGAAAACCCTGCCTGCTAGAAAATAGGTCAAGGACTATTTTCTGATTGGCTAGTTAGCTGAGTAACAAGTTCTACACTAGTGGGAGGGAGCTAGAACTTGGAGGGGTCTCCCATTATTGCTCATTCTTCATTCCTAATCAGTTACTTTAGTTTCCAGTTGCTTTGTGGCGCTAACACTAGCGCGCGCATTTTTTAGTAACAATCCAAGAGCTTCCAGACTTAGTCTCTAGAGCAGCACACTGAGGGGGCAGCAGACTTAAGCAATGAGCGTGGTGTTGTGATTTTTGACGTTCCTGTCGACCTGTACAGTTTACTGTGACCGCTCGGCCGTGTCCATACTCATGCAAATCCCTCATGCGGACCTTGGTAGCATCGGTGCGCCATGTGGTGGCAGACTACCAGCCTGGAGCTAACCGACGACCGTTCCAGAGCTCTGGATGCTACTCGGGACCTCCTGCAGTTTTAATAAAGCACGCAGGGGTTTATCGGTGGACTGGCCATGGACCCGATTTTCATGTTTTTGCATTGTGCATCCACCGTTTGATGCTAGATGCATGCATGTGACCAATCGTAATGACTGGCTTTTGATTTTGCACGTCTAGATTCAGACGGCGCAGCGTTCTGATATGTCTGCACAGAGTTACGGCCAAAACAGTGGTTTTGGGCCGGTTTTAGGACAGATCTTGCACTGCCGCATGCAACACCCGCCGTGCGCCACGGCAGGTACTTATGCCATGGACCTGCCATTTTTCATTCCTCTCTGCAAATGCTATTGAAGCATTCTGACAGTTTGCCTTGTGTCTCCTAGCCAAAACCATGCGGTTGTGTGCACGACTTGTGAATGTCGTCACCGTCTGACTAGGCAATGACGCCTAGTCAGCGGATGTGTCGCTAGGAAGCTTCCACGCATCTTCTCATGGTATCATGGCGGTGAGACAGTTCTAACCAAGCTGCGCAGCAGAGATGCAACAGAGCAGCAGCAGTGAGAGTCACCGCTGCAACATATCCACAGCGACCTATCGACGACGACAGCAGGATTGCCGTCGACGGCGCTCACCATCACCACGTGAGATTGCATCAACAGGAGCTACTAGCAACAATAGGAGACAGCTATATTAGACTGCAGTCGCCAGTAGCTCCCGACATTAGTACTGTGCAGCAGCAGCAGCAGGGCAGTAGCAGCAGGGCGATAGAAGCACGCGGCTGCAGCAGCAGCGTGCGGCGGCAACAGCACAATAGCAGTACGTAGCGGCAGCAACACAATAGCACCGCAGCAGCAGTGGCAGCAACAGTAGCAGCAGCAGCACAACAACAGCGTAGCAGTAGTGGCAACAGCAGCTGCGGCAGCAGCAGTGCAGCAGCGCGCGGCGGCGGCATTAGCGACAGTAGTGCGTGACGGTGGGAGCAGCGTGCAGTAGTCACAACGCGCAGCAGCAGCAGCAGCAGCAGCAGCAGCAGCAGCAGCAGCAGCAGCAGCAGCGCGTAGCTGCTACCACGGACGCGCACGCAACCGCCAGGTGGCTGCCTTGCACCCAGACGTACGACTGCTGCTGCAACTGATGCCACACTAGAAGCAGCAGTTGAGTAGAAGCTGCACAGCGGCTTCCGCTCAGCTTCCGCGCGGCTGCTGCGGAGCGGCCACCTACTCACGCAGTAACTGCAAAGGTTGACAAAAAAAGGGGGGGAAGGCGAGCTCACGTCAGCATTTTTCCTTGCTGACATCATCATGTCATGCTAACGTCAGCAACTTCCTGCTAACATCAGCCCTTGCCTTAGTGAAGCTTTTGGTCGGAGGGTCAAAAGTTGCCAGCGTTTTAACCCCTCGAGAAACGGTCACATTTATGCAATTCAATCACGTTGACGTCTCGGCCCATAATGAGCGGCGCCATGGCTCCGTCCAACGAGAAGGGAAAAAGGGTACTAGATCCCTCTTCTTCCTCCTCAGGGGTCATGAGCCCACGTTCTTAGGCTATTGAGGACCTACGGAGCTAGCAGGACGAGATACGTCGCCTACAGTGGGAGCAGACTGACGCCATCCGTACACTCACCGAGCTTCTTCGATGACATTCCACGACTCCAGCACAGACTTCTGAGGGAGCAGCTTGGGCCGCACCCTCTACACGGCAGTCAGCTACAGCACCGGGGACAGGAGCTGGAGCCGACCCACCACCTCTTGATCCTTGGGACGAGGATCCACACCTGCCAGGCATGGAGGGCGACTCCTAGAGCATGAGATTCGTGTGCTTCAGGAGAGTCTCCGCCAGCTTCAGACGAGCTCTCGGCCCCCACACACATCCTGCTTTCTCGAGTTTTGATCTTTGCCTGACGTCCACCCCAACGACTTCCCTCTTCCCGGCGTCTTTCCCATCCCTCGTCCTTCTCAGCCTGTGGTTGCCCTCCCTACGGAGCGACAACCGAACGACTTCAAGATGCCGACCCCACGATATGACAGCGAGGACGGCTTTGTCTGCTGGGAGATCCTCTTTCAGGTATGGGCCAATTAATAGGGCGTGTGTCCCTACTACCACTGTCTGTATCAGACTACGGACCGGGCTCAGGTGCTGGCAGCGGTTAGGGCGATGCGCGGACTTCGCTACGCCATGCCGCGTGAGAACATCGTCGACATCCGCTCGTTCCTTGGCAAGGCAGGCACAGGCACCGACGTTGATCCACATGGGGGTTGGGACCTAGCTTTTTCCCTGCTTGCTGCAGAGATGCACGCCACCCGCATCGCGCACATCCGTGCATTTCACTCCCTTCGTCAAGGGCCTGTCGAGTCTGCAACTGACTACTGGCAACACGCCATGCGCATTTACACACGCCTTAGGAGCTCAGGAGGTACACAGTTGTGGGCGCTCCGCACAATCATGCTCTGGGTTCGCCTTGAGCACACAAACATCTTCACGAGGTACAACGACGCTGTGCTTGAGTCTTTTTTGGCTTCATTGCAGCTTCTTTCGTGGGCACACTAGCTCTTCCTCCAGGTGACTTCCGCCCATGGGGCAGCCGTGGCTCATTAGGAGACCTCTATTGCTGCCGCAGTCCTTGCATCACCACCGACGCCCCTGACGCAGACTCCTTCTCCATCCTCTATCATGTCCTCCTCCTCCCCTTCCAACCCAATTACACCGACTCAGACACAGGGTGTCGCGGTCGCAGCACAGGGAAGAAGG
Organism: Penium margaritaceum; assembly: GCA_023375785.1. Lineage (NCBI taxonomy): Eukaryota > Viridiplantae > Streptophyta > Zygnematophyceae > Desmidiales > Peniaceae > Penium > Penium margaritaceum. The sequence goes on along the minus strand of SZWC01018115.1, from coordinate 9,540 downwards.
GTCGCAGAGGCGCGACTCGGGCCAGGAACAATCGCAGCAGTAGTCGTCATCGGGCAGTAGCAGTGGACGCTCCATTCACTACTAGAACTATGGCGGTGCCCATCGCTACACCGAGTGCCAGCAGCCGCTCGGCAGGGCGCGCATTATTCGCGGGCTCCAGGCTGCACACGCACTAATAGTCTACATCAAGCAGCACATCCTCTCGACGCGCGGCGACCACGACCGCAGCAGTTCCCGCCTGACCACCGGTGACCAGCGGCGACCCAGACCCACGTGACTGCACCATTGCCGAGCTCTGACACCTTCTGGCGCTTCACTTTCAGGGAGGTGCGAGTGTGTTATCACAGCCGGGTGGTTCACAGACTGTCTGTTTGTCTGTTCTTGTGACTTGGGATGACTCGTCTGGGGGGGCACAATCAGCATGTGATGACGATGGGCCTAACTGTACGGATTGGATTCATGAGTCTCACCTTTGTGCCCTTTGTCGTTCCTCCCCACCTGCTGCCCAGCGTCCTTCCGAGGCCGAGTGTTCCATTGCCTGATGTACAGTGACGTCCTCTAGTCGTGATTCCAATGGCACTTGGATCATCAACTCCGGTGCCACTCATCACATGACCTGTCGTCGTAGTGATTTTGTTGTTCTCGGCCCTGTTGTGTTTGTTCGTTCCATCCGCACAGGCTCTGGTCATTCCTTGCCAAACCTGGGTGTTGGGGNTCCTCTAGTCGTGATTCCAATGGCACTTGGATCATCAACTCCGGTGCCACTCATCACATGACCTGTCGTCGTAGTGATTTTGTTGTTCTCGGCCCTGTTGTGTTTGTTCGTTCCATCCGCACAGGCTCTGGTCATTCCTTGCCAAACCTGGGTGTTGGGGTTGTATGTATCAATGATATGTCTTGCCCCCTGTATCTTTCCGAGGTGCTGTTTGTGCCTGACCTTGAGCTCGGTTTGCTTTCTGTACGTGCTTGCACACTGATGGGACTCTTTGTGGAGCACACTACAGAGTCCGCGACTGTGACTACCATTGACACTCGTAGCGTTATTCTTCATGCCTCTGTTGTGGATGACCTGTATCATGTCTCTCAGAATTCTACTCCTTGCTCTCCCTCCTCTTCAACTCGTGTTTTTGTCACTGGTGTTCTGTCTCCTGAGCACCAGCGATTGCTTCATCGTCGCCTGTGTCATGTAGGCTCTGACACCGTCTCGAAGCTCATATCAACACAGCCCGCTCTCAGTCTTGACGCGGCTTCTTTCGAGAAGCCGTTCAAGATCGACTGCCTCTTCTGTGCTCAGGGTAAGATGCATCGTTGCACCTACCCTGACTCTCGTTCATGCGCACTTCGCCCTCTCGAGTTAGTCCATTCGGACCTTCTTGGTCCCCTACTTATCAAGTCTCTGTCCGATCGGGGTCGATACGTTCTGACCCTGACTGATGACTTCACCCGGATGCGGTGGGTCTACAGCCTGCGCTAGAAGAGTGATGCCGCTCTCGCGGTTCGCCTCTGGCTAGTGATGGCTGAGCGTCAGTCCCGCCACACGCTGCACACCTTCCGCTCGGATCGCGGTGGTGAGCTCTTGGCGAGATGGACAGCTTCTTCGCCGAGGACGGGATTTTTCACCAGGTCTCCGCTCCTGCTATTCCTCAGCAAAACAGTGTTTCTGAGCGCTGGTACCGCACTATGAAGGATGCGGTTCACGCTATGCGGTCCGAGTGCGGTCTTCTAGAGTCCTTCGCTTTTGAAGGCTTCACCTTCATGGCTTGGGTCTAGAACCACCTCCCGCACGGTCCTCGTCCGGACCACGTCACACCGTATGAGCTCTGGTTTGGCCACAGTGCTAACTTGCGCCTCGCTTGTCTCTGGGGATCCTTGGCTTATGTGTGGTACACCAAGGACCAACGGGGGTCCAAGGTCTCACCGCGGGGTCGCTTGTGTGCCTTCGTCGGCATCTTCCCGTGGTTGAAGGCATGGCGTTTTTGGGACCCTACTCGTAATCGCATTTTTGAGTCCCTTACCTACCGTGATCTGACTTCGATCATGTCGCTGTCCGTCACACACGTTCCCACGTGTGAGGTTTCTCGACAGATGGTGGAGTCTGCGCCCACGAGAGCCGCTCGCCAGGCTGATGTGTCTGCTTGAGCTCCCTTGACTTCTCTCGCTCTTGATGACCGAGCGATCATCGCTGTCGGTCCAGAGATCTCTCCAGCACCGCCGGCTTCTACCCCTGTCCCCTCGCACCCAATAGGCACCCATGATTTTGTACCTGTGCGTACACCTGTGACCATACCTGTGTCCGCCGGCAGTCCTGCCTCTATGCGTGGACCTACCTCACCTGCTCTTACTGTCACACCAAGTCCCGTGTCGCCCACATCCGCATCTCCTCGCACGGTATCACCAGCTCCCTTGCCTCAGCCCTCCCCAGCTGCGATTGTGCCCGTTACTGAGCTTGAGGTGCGCCCCTCAATCTCGGGTTACTCCCGTGAGCCAGGCGTTCGTCTTCGACCATTGGACTCCGAAGCTCAGCAAATGTCTAGTCCCGCACCCAGGCGCTCCGCTCGCAGCATCGCGAGTGGTGATATTGGCACGAAGGCCCTCGGCCTGAGTGTCCGCACTAAGCACACATAGGTTCATCCAGCGTGTCCCGTAGGGCACGCCCTTGTCACTCGCGAGTTTCATGTCGCTTGTGATGCAACGGCCGATCTTGTGGTCGTCAGACCTAGCAGTGAGGCGTGTGCTCTTGCCATGCAGAGCTCTCCCTCTATGGCCCCTGACCGGGGCACACTGAGGGAAGCTCTCTCGTCACCGGATGCTGACTCTTGGCGTGCTGCCTGCGAGGATGAGCTTCGCGCCATCTGAGAGCCCGGAGTTTACGAGCTAATCACCCTTCCACCTGGGAGGAAGACTATTCAGGTCAAGTGGGTCTTTCGCAAAAAAGTGGAGCCGGATGGCTCACTGGAACGCCACAAGGCTCGCTTGGTTGACAAGGGGTACTCTCAAATTGAGGGCATCGATTACACTGACACCTTTGCCCCTGTCAGCCATATGACCTCTGCTCAAGCTCTGTTCAGTGTAGTGGCTCAGCATGACTGGGAACTGTAGCAGATGGATGTGAACAATGCGTTCCTCCATGGCTCTCTGGATGATGAGATTTACGTGGCTCAGCCACCCGGCTCTGAGGACGATGATAAGGTCTGGCGCTTGCGCAAGTCCTTCTACAGCCTCAAGCAGTCTCCTCGGTGTTGGAACCAGGAGATCACTAGCACTCTGACTCGTGCGGGATATGTACAGAGCGCGGCAGATCCCTCTCTCTTTATTCAACGGACGCCTGAGCGATTTACCGCCATCCTAGTCTATGTCGACGACCTTCTGGTTGCGTCTCCTTCACTGGAGGCCGTGAAGGAAGCTAAGGCTGTCCTCCAGACTACCTACAAGATGAAGGACCTTGGTCCTGCAGCGGTGTTTCTTGGCAAGGAGATCGTGCGAGACCGCAGACGTCGGAGTCTACTATTGCATCAGGCCCGATATGCACTTGTTGTGGGGAAGTGCTTCAGCAATCTTTGGCGCAGTGCCCACGGCTTCCACACCTCTCACGCCTAACGGGCAGGATGCCCTAAAGGTGGACGATCCCAAACGGCTGGGGGAGACACTGGATGTGACCCTGTGCCTCCGTCTCATCGGATCTTTGATGTACCTGCCCACTACCACACATCCTGACATCACATTTGTCGTCAACCTCCTTGCCCAGTTTTCGCAGGCTCCACGCGCTAGAACCCTTCACGCGGCTGTGCGAGTGGTGCGGTACGTGGTCTCCACACTGTACCTCAGATTTTGCTTTCGCCAGCAGTGTTCGGTGGTCCTTGACGGCTACACCAACAGCGACTGGGCCTGGAGCCCAGATAGACGCAGTCGCACAGGTGGCGTCTTCCTGCTCGGTGGGACCGTTGTGTCCTGGCGCAGCGGGAAGTAGGGCTGCATTGCACGTAGCTCATTGGAGGCAGAGTACGTTGCTCTAGGTGCAAGGGCTGCTGAGGCGGTATGGCTGCAGCGCCTGTTTCTTAAGCTTGGCCAGTCAGTACCCGCCATTGTGCNCTACCACACGTCCTGACATCACATTTGCCGTCAACCTCCTTGCCCAGTTTTCGCAGTGCTCATCGTCCTTCACGCGGCTGTGCGAGTGGTGCGGTACGTGGTCTCCACACTGTACCTCAGATTCTGCTTTCGCCAGCAGTGTTCGGTGGTCCTTGACGGCTACACCAACAGCGACTGGGCCTGGAGCCCAGATAGACGCAGTCGCACAGGTGGCGTCTTCCTGCTCGGTGGGACCGTTGTGTCCTGGCGCAGCGGGAAGTAGGGCTGCATTGCACGTAGCTCATTGGAGGCAGAGTACGTTGCTCTAGGTGCAAGGGCTGCTGAGGCGGTATGGCTGCAGCGCCTGTTTCTTAAGCTTGGCCAGTCAGTACCCGCCATTGTGCTTCCTTGCGACAACCAGAGTGATCTTGCCATTGCGGAGAACTCTAGTGTCTTCCATGCTGGCACAAAGCACATTGCGGTTGAGCATCACTTTGTGCGTGATCAGGTGGAGCGACAAGTGATCTCCATCATTTGGGTTGGCACTGACATGCAGCGTGCTGACTTCTTGACGAAGGCACTAGCTCGCGGAAAGCTCTTGGTGGCCATTCGTTCTGTTGGACTTCGCCCCTTGCGTGAGAGTGGTCGAGTGTGGGGTGTGATTGTGTCTGTGTCACATTTGTCGTTGCACCAGTTGTACTCGTCTCAGTACTGCACGCCTATGGATATGCGTACCATCGGGTCATGGGGGAGTGTTGTGATTTGTAACGTTCCTCTTAACCTTTACAATTCACTTTGACCGCTCGGTCATGTCCATACTCGTGCAGGTCCCTGATGCGGACCCTGGTGGCACCAGTGCGTCATGTGGCGGCAGACTACCAGCCTGGAGCTGACCGACGACCGTTCCAGAGCTCTGGATGCTACCCGGGACCTCTTGCAGTTTTTCTGCAGCACGCATGGGTTTATCAGTGGACTAGTCGGGGGCCCGATTTGCATGTTTTTGCATTGTGTATCCACCGTTTGATGTCGGATGCATGCATGTGACCAGTCATAGCGTCCGGCTTTTGATTCTGCACGTCTAGGTTTTGACGACGCAACGTTCTCATATATCTGTGCAGAGTTACGGCCAAAACAGTGGTTTTGGGCCGGTTTTAGGACAGATCTTGCATTGCCGCATGCAACACCCGCCGTGCGCCGCGGCAGGTACTTATGCCATGGACTTGCCATTTTTCATTCCTCTCTGCAAATGCTATTGAAGCATTCTGACACTTTGCCTTGTGTCTCCTAGCCAGACCCTTGCCGTTGTGTGCACGACTTGTGACCGTCGTCACCGTCTCACCAGGCACTGACGCTAGTCAGCGGATGTGTCGCTACGAAGCTTCCACGCATCTTCTCACATGGAAGCCCGCACGCTGCATCAAACATGATGCTGCCCCAACTTGTTGCCTAGCGTTTCCTTCTAATGGTCGAATGTTTGTTCAGCTCCATGCTCTGACCCCTCAGCTTTGAATCTCAAAACGTGAACTTCGGAACGTTGGAGGGACGCCGCACCCCCACCACCCTTCGCACGTCGCGCGACAGTCCTCCTGACGGCCAAGCGCCTCTAGAAGGAATGTGTGCGATCCTAGCGACAAGTTCTGCGCGTAGTCCTAGAGGGGTTGAGCTGCCCCTTCAACTAATGTACATTTGGCAAGTCTCCACGTTGCCATCCCGATGCAACATGGCAGTGTAGAGTCTCACTTTTTTTGGACTACGTGATGTAAGCATTTGAGCAATTTCCTCATTGCATTTTTCTGTAAGAATTGTGTAGAGAAACGGGATTTTTGTAATTTTGAGAGTGATTCGTCCATGGGCAAAGAAATTCAATATGTGCCAGAGTGGATGAAGGAAAAAAATTATCTTCGTCGAATGTAAGAAACGCCATGTGTTCTACACCTGACCAAATTTTTGCATTGCACTCACACAGAGCTCGTGGTCGTTTTTGCATGGGCCTGCATGCCCTAATTGATTTCCAATTGTGCGTGCAGACGGAAGTCCACCGTTAGGTACGAAACCTGGTATGGCAGGTAATCCACGTGGCAGTGGGGTGTAGACCACTGACACGGCCATGGAATGGAGCAGACAAGCTCGGCCCTAAGAAAAACCTAGCGTTCACATAAGTGTTTTTTTGGTGACAGGACAACAGGGTGATGTACGCCGGTCAGTCAGTGCAATTCCCATAACCACATGCTTTGGGAAATTCCGAAAATGCATCACATTGTTCACATGGTGCTTCATCATGCCATTAGGACACATCCAGACGCTTTCCTCGATGCACACCATGTGTGTCTTTACTTTTGCAGGTATGTGACATCATAGACCTGGTATGGAATGGGACACCAACTCAATTATGCCAGGGTGCGTACTCCTCGCAAATCGGTAAAATCTTCACTAGCCTATAAACTAGTTTCTTACATTGAAGGAACTCAGGTATGTTGAGCGAAACTGAGCGTGGTCCTTCAGGCACGTGGTGATCACAAGAGAGAACAGATGTTGGGTTGCTGCTCATCTTTGCAAGCTCTCCTCCCTCTCCATGCTCTGTCCCCCAACGATGCCGCTCTCCGAGCTTCGCGGAGTGCTTCCACCCAAGCGGTTAAGCGCCCTGAACACAACCTCCATGGTGGGGCGATCCGCCCACTTCGGGGCCATGCACGCACGCACGACGGCCACGAGCCTGCGCACGTCCTTCTCAGAAAGGCCGCCACCGCCACCATTGCCATCACCGTTGCCGCCACCGTTGGCCCCTTGGCCGTACGCTGCTCGGAGGCGCGCGTCGATGAGGTCTTGCTCATGCATGGCCGCGATGGATGGGTGGTCCGGCTGCAGGATGAAGCGGCGCAGCTGCGAGAAGGCGTTGCCGCCCGACAGCACCCCCGAGAACACCTCCAGAAGAAACACGCCGAACGAGAACACGTCGCAGGCTGCCGATAGCTGGCCTGTGAGGAGGAGGCGGCGGCGGAGGAGGAGGAGGAGGAG